>ML685756.1:2056994-2118862 GCA_007922175.1 Pelusios castaneus
GAAGAGAAGAGAAGAGAAGAGAAGAGAAGAGAAGAGAAGAGAAGAGAAGAGAGCTAAAAGTTAAAGAAAAGGAAAAGGTGAAAGCTCAGAGAAGCAGCACTGATATTTTTCCTAAAATTTTCAGTGAGACATATGATGGGAGTCCATGGCTGAGTGTCTCCTTCTTTTGTCCTCTGCAAGACCAATAGTGCGATCTTCTGCCCTTAGTATTCTGTTCCTCAACTACATAGTCCAGAGCCAGGACTGAAGGAGACTGTACAGTGGCATTAGATTGCATAGGCTCTGTTTAGTCAGTCTGGGACCTAAAGAGCTAGAGAGAATGGCATGAATCTCTCCTTGCAGCAGCTGAAGTAAAGAATCCTTTTCATATTAATCACATAATTACATATAATTAGTTACACATAGTTACAGATAATTTCTTAAGGATGACCAAGAAATCTAGTAATCCAAAATCCAGACTAGCCAATTAATTGCATCAAAAAATGTGTTTTAGTCACATCAAGCTTATTCTTGTATTTGACATTGCAAATTAGAAGCTTTTTCTTCAGTATTTTCTTGTCAAAGATGGAATTAATAAGTTTATAGAGGAAAAAGTATTACTTATACACAATTACCCCACAAGACATCCAGAATACTAGCGTTCTTCATGGCCCTGACTCAGGAAGACCTTTGAGCATATTGCTTAAATCCATCCTTGTTCAGGGAAGCATTTGAATCTGTTATTTACTTCTTTCCTGAAAAGGGATGTGTTCCGTAATCAGAGTCTAGATACAGGTGTACAGGATATCAATTAAATAAAATTACTGGCAAAGTTTAAAGGCCTGAGTTTTGTTTGATTGATAGTTGAATTCCACTGCAACCTTTAATTCAGTAGGTATAAAATATGAACAAGTTGAACTGGCTTATATGTATTGAAGGTGCAATTCTCCCCTCCAATTCAATTAGCAGATCTCAATTCTCACATTTTATTCTTACTGCAGAATGTTTTGTGAGAATGGACACGTGATGCAACACCTCTTATCTTTCTGAAAAACTTAAAAAAATATTCTAAGTCTTATAATTATTAAAATATATTGATTATGAAACAATACAATATTGTTTTATTGTACCTACAGACAAAAACACTGAAACAATAGCTCTGAGTGTGCATTCATTCATATCAATGAGCTGTTAACTCAAAGCTAATATTAATAAACATTTTAAATACCTATATTATTAACTACCATATGTGAGCTGTTGAACATTTTACCAGAAACAGACAACAAATGTGCTTGTTGATTTTGGTTCCATAACAAATAACTCAAGGATACAAAATATATATTAGGTTATACTCATTCCCGGGGCTGGATTTTTCCCCTACAGATTTTTTTTTAAAATTTTTTAAAAGCTCTATCCAGTCCAGTTTTAAATAACTTAAGAAATGAAACTTCCACCACTTTCCTTGGGAGACTTTTCCATAGAATAATAGGAATTATTTTCCTGAGTTTAGTTTTTATTTAATTTCATCCCATTATTCATATTTACAGATTAGCCAACTGAAACACCAAGGAAGGAGAAGGTGGGCATAAGCCACTAGGGAAAGTTGGCAAAAGGAAGGAGGCCAGCAACAGACACCGGAAGAGTCAAGAGATGATTCAGCAGCCACCGTGTTGAGGGGAGGAGAACCATCAGGGACAGGACTAAGGAAAACTATTTCCCCCTCTCACAGCAAAAGTGAATACTGGAATCCAGAACGACCTGTGTGGATCTGAGAGGAGAAATCTGATCTTGAAAAAATACTGAATAACTGTTCTCCATATACCCCCTTATAAAAAGGAGCTAGAGTTCCCACGGACTTTTTGTTTCCAAAGAAGGAAAAAAAGAGACTCCTTAGCGGCACATAGCGAAGTATTACAACAGTCTTGCAAAGCTGCCATAAAAAATTACCAATCATGATAGCCTTCCTCTCCCTCAATAACCAATATAGAAACATAGGAGTTGCAAATAAAAACAGACCAATGATCTGCTCTACTTCCCTGTCTCTGAGAATAATACCTAATACAATAAAATATCTAATAAGGTGCCTAATTTTGTGAATAAACTGCAAGGATTTTTATTCCCTCATACGCACTTATGGGTTCACATGATAAGCCAAATCACACCAGTTTGAGCTGACCTTATAATCCAGCACCTCACTGCTGAAAGAAGAGGGGCTCAAATTTTTCTCTACCTGGATCAACTCACCACTATTTATACTGAATGCAAGTAGCTTTCATCATATTGAATGTAACTATAGTTAACAGATATATTTCTTTACATTGTGTTTATTTATTTCTGTCACTAGCAGTAACTGGTATAAAGGCTTGCTCTAGGGGTGCAGGGTGTGTATTTGTATATACATATTTCCAGAACAAGGCTCCATAAACACAAAACTTCTGGCAGCTACAATACAAAATAAGTACCAAAAAAAAAACCCAAAAAAAACATTATCATCATTGGTGTTAACTGCAGAAACAAATACATTTAATCTATAAAAGAGAAACATTTTGTAACCTAAAAGCCCAGATCAGTGGTTTTTTGTTTGTTTTTTTTTTAAAAAAGGACACATGAAGACCTATCCAAGTGCCACTGAAGTCAGTGGAAAGACTGAGTCACTTCAGTGGGAGCTGGACCTGGCCTTGGAATTCCAACACTTTCCCAGATTCTCAAAATCTAAAAAGGTCACGCAACAACAACAGATTATGGGCCCAATTCATTTTGGAAAGGAAGAAACAAAGAGGACTAGATTAGCAAGAAGGAGTTTCACGTGTCATCATCTACAGCTTCCTTCTTGCGCTGGCTTCGAAAGTGGCGCTCGATATTTATTGTCACTTCCCTCTGCAAGTTTCTGCTGTTGGTTTTTCCAGCTGTTCTGATCCAGGGATGCTGAAGAACTTGTTGAGCAGTATAGCGTTTCTGAGGATCTATCACCAACAGCCTAGATATGAGATCTTTCGCTGCTATTTTATGCCCCCCCCCCAAAAAAAAAAAGGGAGGAGGGTTGGAGGGGAAGAAGGGAAAAACATACAATGTGAAGATGTTGGTGGCCTGATGTCCAGCTAAAACCAAATAAAACAGTTTGCCCATTTTCTTACTACTTTCACCATAACAATATGTATGACTGTCACTGAGCCAGTGCAGTGCCTGGAATCAGAACTTAGTGACATGAGGTGACAAATCCCTACTATGTCTTTTGGCATCACCATCCTCCCCCACAACAAGCAAGGAGGCAGAGACGAAGGGCAGATTTCCACATGAGGGAATTTAATCTACAGGCACCAGAGGAGGACTAGTTGGGACTGGGTACCTAGTGCCAGGCCTGTGGAAGAACAGAATTCTATGTGGATGCTTCAGACTAAAGGCTTTATTGAAGACGGGTTTACCAGACAAGATACTGTATACAGAATGAGGAATCCCATTGATTTCAATTGGGCCATGGTGTCACCCTTGGACTTCATTGTTGTGTGTCTTTTTCCACAGACTTTCCAATCTAACATCACCAAATGTACTGCTTTGGTGCCTTATTTGTGGACGCTTTTATAGCCAAACTGCATAAAAACCCTTGCTCTTCTTTCAGAAAGAGAATTGTGTCCAATTTAAATGTATCAGATCTGATTTTCATATACACAGCTGTTGATATGAATGGAGGACTAAATTCGTGTTTTAAAGAACACTGCAACAGAGAGTGTGTCTTCACTAATGGCAGCAAAGGCGTTAACATCACACTGATTCTTTGGGATCAATTGAGCAGATGTGGAGACCTGCTCAATCAAGCCCGAAGTCAACTGAATAAATCCACCCTTGTAAATAGAAAGACAACAGAGTCCTGTGGCACTTTTAAAGACTAACAGATTTATTTATCGCATAACAGATTTATTTATCGCATGAGCTTTCGTGGGAGAAAATCCCACTTCGTCAGATGCTTTGAAGATAGGAAAGTTACAGAGTGGGAGGAAATTAAATGCAGGGGAGTGTATGACATAGCATCAGGTCAGGCTGTAACAGCAAATCAAAATAGGTGTTAGGATTCAAAACACTGGGGAACAGCACATAGAGGAGGGGGAGGTCAAATCACTTGTTGTAATGCGACAAAAATCCATAGTCCCTGTTTAACCCCAAGACAACTGAGTCAAATTTGCATATAAGTTCGAGTTCTGCAGTCTCTCTTTGAAGCTGTGATTTGTTATTCATCTGTTTCAACACAGCTATTAACAAGTCGTCAAGGGAGTGAGCAGGGAGATTGAAGTGTTCCCCTACAGGTTTTGCAGTGTTGCAATTTCTGATGTCAGATTTGTGTCCACTGATTCTTTGGCGCAGAGACTGTCCTGTCTGTCCAATATATAAGGCAGAGGGGCATTTCCGGCACATGATGGCATAAATCACATTGGTGGATGAGCAGGTGAACGAACCCTTGATGGAGTAGGTGGCATGATTAGGCCCTGTGATGGTGTCATCAGTGTAGATATGAGGGCAAAGTTGGCAGCATGGTCTGCTGCAGGGCTGTGTTCCTGCTTTAGTGTTTCTGTTCTGTGATCTGTAGTTGCTGGTAAGTATCCTTTTAAGATTAGGGGGCTGTCTGAAAGCAAGGAGAGGTCTGTCTCCTAAGGCTTGAGAGAGTGAGGGATCATCTTGTAAAATAGGCTGTAGATTTTTGATGATGTGTTGAAGAGGTCTGTTAGTCTTTAAAAGTGCCACAGGACTCTGTTGTCTTTCTACAATAGACTAACACGGCTACCCCGTTGGAACTTGTAAATAGAGTAACACTGTGTTGGTGGGAAGTCATTTCCTATCAGCGCAGCATAGTGAGGACACCATGCTATTTAGAATTTAAGAAATCAACAGGAGTTACGCAAGCTACTCTACATAGCATGTGTGTCTCCCATCAGCTGCTACCAAATTTCACGGTAAGCATAGACCAAGTTTGAGTCTGTAAGCTCCTGAGGTAAGGTATAAGTGATGAAACTTACCACCTGAAATACTGTCCCAGTACGGTGAAAGGAATTCATAGTGACCCAGCTGTATGATTTGAAACAGTTCTTCTTGATCTCGCTCCTGACTTCGAAAAGGAGGGAAGCCACATAGCAGAATATAGAGTATCACACCAGTAGCCCACATGTCTACTTCTAGTCCATAGCCTAGGGAAAAGAAAGGTAAATACCATTTTCCATATCACTGGTTAAATGCCTCTTACCAAAAATACCTTTTACAGATGAAACTCGTATTTGTAAGGAACTGGTGTTTTCATATTATATTCCTTAAAAAACACTGTAGGTCCACAGTTTGTCTGCTGCTCAGAAACTCAATTTTCTGGTCAACAGTGGTGAAGGGAATAAGTGTCCAAGACATATCCTGATAAACTGCATATTACACTGCACTATCATTTTATAAGAACTGTCCTTACAAAGCCTCTTTACTCTTCAACACACTTGGCAAACACTGTCAGCTTCTAAACACCAGTGTTGATTATAGCTTAATTGAAAAAAAGTGCAGCATATATTTAAAAACACTCTTGTAAAACAGTTCTTTTTAGGTTCTCATTCCCTTCTACAAGCAGTAAACAGACCCCAGGGTTCTTTTCTGATTCAGTATGACTACCGATGGGTGAGTCTGCTCTACAAAACAAGAACCATAAAAGGCACACTCATGCCTTGAGCCAAATTGAACTTCAGACCTTTTCCAGGTTTGAATCTATTTGGATAAGAAACTTCCCAAACTTTCCTTCTCTTTCTTGGTCTTTCAATGTGTTGGATTGTTGATTCACGTGACCATTCAGGTCCATTGCCTTCTCTTGCACTGATGGGACTTTAATGTTATAGGCTATGTCTACACTAGAAAAGGTAAGTAAGTCAACTTAGCTTTCAGTCAACTTAGTCCACTTTGTTAAGTCGACCTAACCACCCTTAAGTTGGCTTAATAAAGTCGACTTAAGGGTTACTCCATGTCCACACCGTCCTTAAGTCAACTTAAGGGTTAAGTTGACTTAATGAATGGTAGTAACAAAGTTGACTTAAGCTTTCATTAAGTTGACTTAAGGAATTTCTTAAGTCGACTTAATGAAAGCCTAGTGCGGACGTGGCTTAATTTAAGTCGACTTAAGCCTCCTTAAGTCGACTTAAATTGCCAGTGTAGACATAGCCATAGAGGCTTCAGCCATGAGACAGGAAGAAATCTTCAGTGGGTAACACGAAAGTAACTCTTCCTTCTTTTCATATTTTTATATATATAATTATGCTATTTTCATTCTTGCCAAATGAAAATGTACATTTCAGTATTAAAAAATTAATAATAGGAAGGTTAATGAAGTTTCTTAGTGACAAGCAATACACAGAAATATTTTATGAATAGAAGAGACAGAGTATTGTTTGATTTATTTAAAAACAGATATTATATTCACCCTTTTCAGCAAGTATTTCAGGGGCAACATATGTTGGTGTTCCGCACACAGTAAATACGGGTTTTGTAACCTTCTTTGCCAGGCCAAAATCTGCTAGCTTCAATGTAGTAGATTTATCTGCATTATGCTGAACCTGTAACAAAAAATAAAAAAAGCAAACAAACAAAAACAGATCTTAATCCAATGGTGCTTGAGAGACAGAAGCAAATGAATAGATTAAGTTCAGGATGGGGATAAACAGAGAGGATACTATCTTTAGCCCAACCGCAACAAATTTAAGTTAGCCAAAATGAAGTAAAACAACATACCAATAAACAATATTCAGAGAGCAGTCTGTATATTCAGAAAGTCAAAATGACAATGGATATTTTCAAAAGGAAAGGCTATAAATGAAAATGAAAACTCGCTGTTCTATAAACTGTGTTACTCCGCAATTTCCAAAGGCAAGAAAAAGGTAGTAAGGAAGGGATGAAGAAAGAAGAAATTGTCCATCTTTCAGAGGCAGAGATTTCAATGTTAATTTGCCCGCCATCATCACCTTTGGAAATCAAAAGCTTCACAAAGGGAAAAGCTATGGAGTTCTTTCTCATTAGTAACATTTCTAGTCACATCACTGTTGTACAGGTATTTCAGATTAGCTACCAATTTTGTAGTATCACTGCAAACTATTATGTTTACCCCTCAGCTGATCCATTTATATGGAACTATTAAGGGTTTTTAAATAATTGTAATTTGCACATTGTTTTGCCAAAACCTGCTACTTTACCTTCGGTTATGGAAATGAACATTGGTGGGGTTGCATGTTGTGAAGGAATAATACCGAAAGGCAAGGAGAGGGGGCCCTGATTCTGGACTGTTCTTTCATCACTACACATCATTGGCAGATTATGTCTCTGATATCACTTTAGAAAATATTCAAAATGTATCTTGCATTCTAATTTTGTTAGTACATATCTTTACCATTTCTTTTAAAAAATCAGAATTAAACAGTTTGCAGAAACCAAGTTATTCGACAGTCAAGCAATGCAAAAATGCTGTATTAATATTCTTAATATTAATATTTATTTTATTCATATTCAAATATTAAAAGTAAACTAATGAGGACTTTGCTTTGAATGAGAAAGTGTTAGCTTCTATCAACATAGGCATCAAAGAAATGCAACTAACTATTCCATAAGAAATCCAGCTAATCTAGAAAAATCTGGACTTCAGAGGCTTGGGAGGGATAAACTGGCATGCGAGATGCCAAGTACAGCCCACACTTTAACACCTCACACCCAGTAATCAGACGCAATTTGAGAGAGTCGAAAATTCAAGATGGTCCTTGTAACAAAAGAACTTGGGATGAGGTCTGCTATCCCACATGCATTACCCTGTCAAAGTACATTTGTATCTTTGCAAAAATTATAATCATAGCAACATTCCCAGGATCCATTAAGCAACATGTTTTTTAAAAGGCATTTTCAATACCAAACAGAAAATAAGGTACATATTAATAACATAGCTCATAAAAAAATCCATGATATTTTTTAGCTAACACCAATACTGGCAGGGATCGTTGTTGCTGTTTTTTTTAAAGACTCAGTCAATTTCTCTGGTGGCATTTTGTATTCTAATTTCTCAGCAGCACAGCTGGCAAAATGTAAAAAACATTATTATTGATGCAAAGGTAGCAACCACAGTTTTCTAGAGCACTGTCATACATAGAGGGAAACTCAGTCCAGATTACCTAATAGATCTGACACACTAAGAATATAAGAAACAAGCTGAGAAGGATACAAAGATACAATTGAAATACATTAAGTCTTTATGTATGCTGTGTATGTATGTGTTATTTGTATCTATGTATACATATGTATATATACAAAGAACCTTTTACAAATATTTAATAAAGGCATATCAAATATACCCATCTGCCACTCAGATCCTGCAAATTATCATATGAAGAGATAAATAAAAGTGAAATTATACAACTGTCTATGAAAAACCTATGTTAGTCTTAGTCTATGAAAAAAAAACAGGGGGACTTTGGCCCCAGTCCTGCAGTGAGCTCCATACAGGTAGACAGCTGCTTCTATGCAGTGCCCCACAGAATATAGAGAGATGCTTGTAGAAGGTTGTGATTTTAGAGACACTCCCTAGCATGGGCCAGTGTTGTGTGAATTGGGAGACGTGCCCCACAGGTGATACCCATGGCTACTCCCAGCTACACACCTGGGAATCACTCTTGTCTGTGTTATTAAAGCTCTATTCCTCACTTATTAAATGGCATGGTCTTTAATGAACCCTCAAGATCATTACACAGAACTCAACAGGAAATGTGGTACCAGGGGTCCACCCATGCTGAATGAACTACTGTACTTTCTCTTTTATCATCCAACCTTCAACTCTACTCTCTCATTACAACACAAGGTGGCAATAGTACACCACCTGTTATTTCAGAACTCCAATTTGTTTTCATTTCACATAGCAACAAAATAGGTAGGAATACTAAACACCTTTGACACAATTTATGGCTGTGTAACAAACACATCTCCAAAGAAAGTGTTGCAAATTGTTGGGATGCCTGGAGACCCCACCACATCGTGATCTGCTAACTTATTGCGCCTGGAAACAATTTAAAAGCCAGCTCAGATGGGGTAGCTGTTATTGCTTCACACAGTCCCTTTATCCTGGTCCTTAGCATCCCCCTCTTTCTACCAGAGAGCCTTTCATCTGGCAGCAGAAAAGCAAGTAGCCTTCCTCTACAACAACGCTTATGCACTCAGGTGGAATAAATTGCTGGTCTCTCTCTTTTCCCTTCTGAGATCAAAGTACATAATGTCAGGGATGTGACAGAGACCCACAACCTCTTGTACTGAAAACTCTCTTCCCCCAAAGCTACAATACGTACGTTCCATGGAACAGGATAGAACACTGCCAACAAAACAAGACGGTTAGTGCTGCCGGCATTATGACTAAGGATTTCTAATGCATCCATCACTGTGCACCCACATGACTTCCATTATCAAGCCACTATCTGACATGGAAGGAAGGGCAATTGTGGCAGCCGATCCTCTAATTATCGCTACTCCTGCACCTTTTCTCTGGTCATGTTGACGCCATGAAGCTGAGTCATATTTAACAGGTGGTGTCAAATACTGTTCTTCTTATACCTACTCACCTGGCATTAAACAGAAGGACAGAATCAACCACACAACATCTGCAGAAGCAAAGTTTGCTTGCTAGACATCAAAGTTTATCTTAGCTGACCCCATTAGCTGCTCAGGGGAGTCAGAGTGTCTGCATTCACACCTGTTGTCAAGCATATTTTGTTTCAGTAGTGCAGACATAGTCCTTATGCCTCCCAGTTCTGCTGCACAGAGTGCAGAAGGATCTGGCAGACAGAATCGTAAAAGAGAAAAACAATAATGGTAAATGACTGCTGCAAAAGTTGCCACTGATAAGTAGAGGGAAACATTACATGGGAAAAAAACTTTTTTTTTTCCTTCCATCCTCTGTCTCTTGGAAAGTGTCAGGCAATCCAGTACAAGAACAGGCATCAAGAGTCAAGGGGAAAATGGAAATACTGGGTTTCAACAACCCAATAGCAACACACTTATTTTAAACGGATGTACTCCCCACCCCAGGACTCATTCCACAGCCCATTACCAACACATTCATCAGATATTAGCTTATGCTTGACATTTGTCGGTGTTAGACTTCAATTGACAGCACTTTAAGTTTACTTAGATCCGTTCCTCCTGCTCCGATGCTATTATTTCAGCCTGCCTGAAGACTCAGGGAAACAGTTCTACAATGGGTCACATTAAAAGGTCAGAAAATTGAAACTATTTCTTGAATATATTGTATTTATAAAGGTGCTTATTGGACAGCATATGCCTTATAATTAGAAATAAAGATCCATGAGCCAAAACAGATCAGTCACAACCAAAGGATCTGCCAGAATGACAAACGCAAGACCCTAGAGACAAGCTACTCACCAAAGAAAAGAACATAGTTCCTGTTTAACATACAGAATGGGGAAGAAAAGAGGTTTGATAAATGAAGAAGGAGGAAAGCAAAACAACTTGACAGCTGACATTATGCAGAACTTGATTTGTCGATGATAAAGGTTAAGCTCCCCTGGCTAAGCTCAGCAATAGCACAGTTCCAGATGTTTATGCATGAAAGCACAGATCAGCCCCTATGCTCATTCCGACTTCGTCTTCTCTGCCAAGACTGCCAACCGGGGGCTAATTAGCGCCAGCCGTGGTTGCAGTTTTGGAAATGTAGAGCATAAATTCATTTCTTGCAGACTAACAGCAGGCATCACTGTAACTGTAAAAGGTTGAGAGTCATATCTTTTTTAAAAATAGCCATGACCTCAATCTCAGCTCCTTCCTCTAATCCATAATACCCCAATGTGATAATACTTCTTTTAACACTGAGTTTTAAAATATTGTGGCCATTATGGATTTGTTCATTTATTTAAAAGCAATTTTTCCTCCCAAGGCTTTCATAAATAAGAGAATTTCAAACAACCTTTCACAGCAGTATCTACAAATATACAAAACGATATTGGACATTCCTGAACTCATTTGTGTTAATAGACCACTCAACTTCTTGAATATTTTATGACCGATATACCTAGTTACATCCAGTTTAGGTGTGGTTCAATAAACAGTATCTATTATGGGTATTCGGTCAAATAATAGTAAGCCTCTAAAACATAAATTTGTAAACAGCTATTTCTTATTAGATTTAAATAGCTATATTCTAATATGAAAAATAATCTGCTGAATATTGGACACATTTCTTTTCAGAAAATCTTCTGCATCTCATTGTACCTTATCTGTATATATGCAGAGTGACCAACATGAACATATTAATCCTGTAAATTGTCACTAGAGGCTAGATTCTCCATTATTTTGCACTTTGTATAGTCATTTTCTCCAGCACAAAGTGGGTGTAAAATGCTAGAAAACCTCTGCACTGGTATAAACACCTACATACATGCATGGAGAACCAAGCCCCTGGTATTTTACTAGGATTGATTTAATTTTGGTAAAAGTTTGGAGGAAGGGTCAAAAATGGTTCACAATGGAAAAGTAACTTCAGAAAGAGTGCCTTTGAATTCTGAGCCATTCATGCCAAAACAATACAATGTGCAAGCCCTGCCCAAGGCAGAGCATAGAAATATACTCTCCCCGCATCTGGCTGCTTCAATCCACATCACATCCTCCATCTTTTCTCATGCAGACCAGATCCCGAGGGATCCTCCCGAGTCTGACCCATGCCCACTTGGAACCAGACCTCAAACTGTCAGCGAAGCAGACACATCCATCTGGGTTCCAAAGAAAGCCCTCCTGTCTATCCCTGTTTATATTCCCTGTCCACCCACAGGCTACTGCCTCCTATGTGACAATGGACTTACTCCAGCCATTCATGAGAAGAATATGTTCCTTTAGGGATTTGGCTTCCAAGCAGTCCAAGTTTTTTTTCTATGTCCCTTTGCTGGCAGATGGAATTAAAGTTGTTCAAGACATGCAAATATGGCTGTCTGTGGTTTTCCATCTGGTCAGAATTTTGGAATATTAGTGAAAAGTACAAGATATGTGACCAGCAAGGCAGAATAACTCACTTTTACCACCTTGCACAGGGTGTAACCCAGAGCTCCAATCTTGCAAATACTTATGCACATGCTTACATGTAAGCATAAGTAGTCCAAGCAACTCCAATGGGACTACTCACATGCTTAAAGTTAAGAACATGTGTAAGTGTTGTCTGCATCAGAATCCAATTTCGCTCACTGGGAAAAGCATATCACCTTTGGCTGACTTCAGTATCATACGTCATTGGTACTTCAATACCATACTTCAATGTCACTGGGACATTTATGTTTTCATTTCAAGAGACTTGTCAATCAACTAGTAATCTCCAGGTACATAAAGTAAACAATTGCATCATGCACTTCTCATCAGTAACAGACATAATCCTTACAAAGTTAGAAATCACCATATAATCTTCAATAGAAGACTAAATGATATAGCTACAGTGGAGAAAATGACCTTCAAATTAACAGACCGAACGGGCATTATTTAATCATTTTTGGCCCCCATGTGAAATATTGTATGATTTTACAGTGTTTGCTTTAGGCAAAATATTTGAGCTTCAGTGGCTAAAAATAGGCCCCTAAGTATGTGGCCTGAACAATGGTCTAAGCCCCTTTAACTTTTACATTTCCTGATTATGAGATCCCTGAAAGTCAGGGCACTTGCTTAGGTATTCAACTGCAGACATTCATATTAATTGGTGGGCCTATCAGCATTTATCTTAAGGAAACTGTAAGAATGATTTTTCTTCACCTTTTAATGTGCATTTCTTTGAAAATGGCAACAATGCTGTATATATCTTTTCCTTACTAATGGATCTTTTCTGTACTATACCTGTTCAAAAATTAAAAAAAAAAAAAAAATTACATACACACAACCTTCCGCCCATGCAAACAAAAAACAAAAACCCAAACCAATTTCTGGACAGATGCAACATATTACACTACAGTACTTACCAGAAGATTTTCTGGTTTAAGATCTCTGTGGACTATGTTCTTGCCATGAATATAAACTAGAGCCTCACACAGATCAGTTATCATGAGAGCAGCATCATGCTCAGTGAATTTTACGCTCTCTATGATTGCATCAAACAGGTCCCCTCCTGGGACATACTCCAAGATTAGGTAGATTTCAGCTTCAGTGTCATACACCTCAATCAAGCTCACTATGTTGGGATGAGAAAGGCTCTTAATGATCAAAATCTCATTTTCCATCATGTCCTCCTTCCCCTTCAGCTTGGATTTATCAACAATTTTCATGGCATAGTTCTGATTGGTGTGGCAGCGCCGGCACTCCTTCACGATAGCAAAGTTCCCATCCCCAATGGTTCTGCCTATCTCATAATAGCTCTCCACATCAGCTCGAGTGTGGACATTTTGCCTCAGTCTCATACTTCCACGCTCCTGTGGCTTGTTTTCAACTTTGTTGACTTGATGTTCTCCCACCTTTTTCATCCTTGTCAATTCATTCTCTCCATCCCCTACATTCTCTTCCCCCCCAGTATCTTCCTCTTTTGCTTTCCGTACCCCTTTGCCCTCCCCCTTTGTTTTTATTGGTTTCTCTGCATTTCCCGGACAATCCTTCATTAACCAACAACTTTGATTAATTCTGGAACTGTTTCTATTCTCTTTCTTTGCTTCTTGAGCCATCTGTAGACCTTCTACAGTATTTTTCTTTATCTTGATTAACTCTTTATCATGATTCTCATGTGTTTCCTTCCCAGTACTCCTCTTTTGGTTTTCCAGCTCTTCATTAACATTCCTTTGTGAGGGTTTCCAGTTCCTTCTACAGCCAGTATCCTTCCATTCAACTGCCTCACCTTCCATAGAGTTTTCTGAAGATTTCCTGCAATTCCTCATTTTTACATTCCTTTCTAAATTGTATCTCTGACACATCCTTACCTTCTGGTCTTTACTTTCAAATAAGACATCTTCTTGCCTTTCCCTTTGTAGTTTTTGCCTCAGCTCTCTCTCTCTTTGACACTTTTCACATCTCACTATCTCATCTGAATTCTTTTCTGCTTCATTCTCAAGACTTTTTTCTTGGTTAACGTACCTCTCTCCTTCTCTGGCTTTTCTAGGTGGCTTCTCATCTTGCTCTCTGCCCCAACTCTCTATGCCCCATTTTTTTTTTGCCCTCACTTTTTCCTCTTGCCTGGTCTTAGTTTGAGTTTTTCCTTCATGCCTAGCTACTAGTTGGGGAGATATGGCATCACTGCAGTTCTTGGCAATCTCTGTCTCATCAAAGCCATTATCCACAGTTTTATCACAAAGCCTGCTCTTAAGTTTTTGGGACTGTTCCCAGTTTTGTTGAATTATACCAAGAGCACAGGGGCTGTTGGGATAAAGTTCTTGTATTGCTACTTCAAGGTTCTTCAAAGTCAACTGCTCCCTTCCCATAGCAATGAATGCATCACCTTCTCTGAAGAAATCAGAAACACTTCTTATTTCTCTGCCTTTCAGGTTGTACAGTTTTCTCACACGATCATTTTTCCAACGTGGAAACCCCAGAGCTTCTGATATATCAGCCATCAGTTGTTCAAAAGACTGGACAGATCGCCTGTTCAGCAGCAATGTTATCTTCCTGAGGGCGTGTCCGCTTGGTTTTACCACTGTCACAATCCTCGGCTTTACAGGGCTATTCTCTGAATGGATAGTGTGAAAACCATTCCGGGGGTTTAAAAATGGGGAACTATAACTGTTTGAACCCAAGAAAGGTTTTCCAAAATTTCCATGGCCAATGGGTGGGCAAGTCCCTTGTAGTCTCCTTTGGGTTATCCTTGAGCTTATACCATTTAAAGTGTGGTCAAACAGGCCTCGGTATCCTGCAGTAAATAAAGAGAAGTCAAATTATTCATTTTTCATCTCCAATTAACAATTTTCTATACATCAATATATATAACCTCTGCAATTAAAGCTATTTTCAATAAACACTGTTAAAGTGCTCTGAGATCCTTTGATGGAAAGCAGTATATTCTTCAAGCTCCAACAGTATTTTCATTTTTGTGGTAAGCAGGGTTGCTAGAAATCTGTTTCCCATGGAAAAAACACAGAATTTGGGTTTTTACAGAGATGCTTTAGTTTTTACATTCTGTGCAAAAACAAAAACATATTAACTAAATTTTACTAAAAGTACCACTTGGGCAACCTCCCCATCTTGAGGTTGAATTTTAAATGTGCTTTAAAATTGCAGTGGAACCCCATTTATACAATCTAATTAGGACCGGGGCAATGTCAGATAATCAAAAATTGGGATAATGAGGAGAATTGGCAGAGAGCTTTCTATCCCTTATTTTAAGATTGGGGGAGGGGGATGAGCCCCATCCCTGTCAGCACCAAGCAGCTAGTGGTTTGGTTAATATGGAAAATTGGATGGAGGCTCAGATCAATGGGGTGCTATTGTACATCAATAAAACATTGTGTTCACCTGATACCTATATATGTTGTGGCTAGGGAAAATAAAGTTCAGTGTTTCATTTTAATTGTGGGGAAATTTCAATTTTTATGTTTTTTTTAATTAGAGAACTTTGAGGGGTTTTTAATCACAGAAAACTAGGATCCTTGGTAGTAAGGGTTTCGTAATACATTCTCTCTTTCTCACGTCATCTAAGAAGAACAGCAAACAAATTTCCCTGTGTAATATATTGAAACAAACTTGGAATTTCATTCTACTTGTCTGTAAACAGAGTTTTGCACTAATTGCTTGTAAAGCCACAGTAATACAAAATAATTATTTGGTGGTTCTAAATAACATCGAATGATAACAAAAGTAGTTCCATTTAGGGTGGACTGGCCATCTGGCATTTCTGGCAAATGCCAGAGGGGCCAGTGTACTGAAGGGCTGAATTGGCCACTGATTGCTGTGTGTCCTTCAGCAAGTCACTTAACTTTCTCCCTCATTCTCTTCATCTGTGAAATGAGATGATATTTCTGCTCTGCAGGAGTATTGTGAAGAAGTATTAATATCTCCACATTCTGTTGTAAAATATTATGTAAGTGCTGTACATTATTAATGTCCAATGGTGGTACTGGAGAGAGTTATTCTTGTCTTTATTTTATAAGCATAATGATGTCTTGATTATTAAAAAGTGCGCTACAGATTCTTCAGGTACATGTATTTATATTTTAGCCAGAATGGAAGCCTACTGTGAATGGATGTAACTCAGATAATATATTAGTTTTTGGAAATAAAAATAACTAAAGCTCTTCTATAAATGAAGTGCAAACCATGCTGGTTTCTAGGAAGTAATAAAGTTCAGAATTTCCTGCACCTCTGTATGTCCACACTTGCTGGGCTCACAGGCACCAGCATTGTCAAAATGTTACTGCACTGTATGGAAACAATGCAAGAGAAAGTGATACAGCACATTATCCTCTTACAGTATGAACATAATGCTGCTCTGAGAATTAACTTCTCTACGGATCATCATTCTAGCTTCCGATCTGTGCTACTATGAGTGTCTGCAAGACACCCATTTATTATAAACCCCTGGGTAAGTTGTTGTCTGACTATTATTTTAACAAAGACATTCCAGTATAAACTCCAGTATAAAACTGAAGCCAGGCATATAGGGGATGATATAAAGATATGATATTTTTAAATGGAAGTTTCCAAGTTATGCCAAACATATTTGTTAACATATTTATTATATGAAATATTACAACATCATGGCAACTCCATAGAGGAGAGGTCCACAAACTGTGGGACATGCCCTTAAGGGGCACAGATGAACGTTCAGGGGATGCAGCAGGGCTTGGACCAGTGCCCATGAGGGGCAGGAAGGGATGCCACCAGCCTCACTCTATCCCCAAACTCTGCTCTATCCCCACTTAACAGCCATGGCCCCCAGCTGAGCTCCAGTCCCCAGTCACGGTCTCAGAGTCCAGTCCCAACTACAACCCCTGGTCTCCCAACCTCTACCGCCATGGCCCTTCTCCCAGCTCCAGCTGAGGGGAGCAGAGAGGTGCAGACAGGAGTAAGGGGCAACCTGGGGTAAAAAGTTCATGGGCCACTGCTACAGAGGGCCCTTCATTCTTCCTCCCTCAATGTTGGCAACCCCATCATCCTTACTTGTCCCTCAAGCTGCAATTTTGGTGCTCTTTTTTATCCTCTCTTCTTCCTCAATTGATATTATCCCTAAATTTGCCGTTTTTTCCCTTTGTAACATTCTGCCTTTCCAAACCCCTGTGCAGACTTGGTTTCCCCTAACATGACTACTGTAAACTCCCCTTTTCTGGCCTCCCTGACTCTTTTATAACTCTTCTACATTGAAACCAGAATGCAGCTGTGAAACTTTTATAACATCACCACCTCTGCGACCATGTTCAAGCCCTCTTCAGATACCTTCACTGCTTCCGCTCACGTTCTGTATCAAATTCACTTTGTTGTTCCCACTTTCAAGGCCCTGCATAAATAACTCTCTTCTACCTTTCTGTTCCTGACTTCCCCTGCACCCACTACCTCCCTCACCATCCTTCACTCCTTCCCAGTATCTTGCCTGACCACCAATTTCTTTTTTCCCCACTCTCCGGACCTTTGTCAAAGCAATCTCCATATCTGCAACCCTCTTCTTGACTCTATCTAACTAACATGCTTCCACCCTCTCCTCCATCATGTCTCTCCTGCAAGTATACTTCTTACCCCAATTTTCCCTCCAAGTGAATGTATTTAAAATAATAATAAAACCATCAAGAAGGATGCATCACTAACCTAAAACAACCATAAAGGCACATCCCACTACTCTCCCTCCGTATATCCTTGCAAGTTCCTCAACTCAGGGACATTGTCAGAGGTTTCCAGCCCAGATGAACCATTCACTCCAGCTGTATCATTACTATTATTCATATTGTGCCATAAATGTGCATAACACTTCACAGAAAAAAAGACAAACACTTAGGAGTCTACATGTGCTATTCCGGTTTGTGATGAAAACAACAAATAAAAGTATGTAACTGGGTAAATGGAAAATGTAAGCAAATTCCAGCATGAAAGTTCCTGGAACTAACAACACTAAAAGAAACATTCAGAATAACTAGAATAATTATTAGAATTATTTATTATAGAATAATAGTAATAATAATTATATAATAAGTATTAGATTTAGAATAATTAGAATGTGAAACTGTCGAATTGGAATTCATATGCAAACTAGATACCTTCACAATTCGTTTGAATAAAACCCTTGAATGACTGTGTCATTACAAAAGGTGATCACACTTCTCAATTACAGCTCTGACTTTCCTTCTTACACACTATTGTTGTTCCACACCATTTGAATCAAAACAACTTGCTTGGTTTGCTGAAAAAACCTGAACTAACCTCGTGAATTACCTTTCGCTGCTTTTATATATATTCCCTTCCAGACTGTAGTTTTCCATTTCATGCGTCTGATGAAGTGGGATTTTACCCATGAAAGCTCATGCAATAAATGAATATATTAATCTTTAGAAGTGCCACAGAACTCCTTCTTTGTTTTGGTTTTGCTGGAATAAACCAAAACTGCAACTCCTCTAGAACTGTTCAGAATAATGTCAGAGTGTAGTGTGTATGCACTGTTGTGTGAGTGGTGCAGAAGAGAACAAAGGGCTGAACAACATGGTAAGTGCTAAAATCATGAAATCCAGAATTAAAACTCATCCTTGTTCCTATACATATACAGGAAGAAACAATGTACGGATTAAGAACCCACACACTTTTGAAGGGGATATGTTGAAGTCATGGCAATGCAATGAAGAGGAAATGCATTTCTTCTTTCAATATTTTCTGTTTTGACTTATTGATTGAAAAAATATCAATAAACTCCTTGTAAATGCTAATTAGGTATCTATCTTTATCTGTATCACCATGGGCACCTACAAAAGTCAATACATATCAACATTTAAGAGATTATGAGGATTTGGTGGGTGATAGGACAATGTTGAGGATTGAGGCTATGGGCAAACAAAGGAAGGGAGCAAAGCTGGGAAGAGTCAGTATTTGGGACAAGTCAAGCTGAGCAAATGGTCCATGAAGTTCTGCAAAGGGATATGTAAAAGATATGCAGTTCTGTGCGGGGAGGGGCAGATCTGGAGGATATCTGGACCATATAGGGTTAGGCCACGGAGGAGAGATAGAAGAAAAATTACATATAAGAAGAGGTAGCTATCCAAGTAAATCACTGGCAACATAAATATCAACAAGGACACAGTCAGCATGGATTGATTAAAATCAAAGTGATTTAAATCACCTATTTTAATAATGATTTAAATTAGTAAACACGAAATCTTAATTTAAGTTTTGGTTTATATTTCTACTTTTTAGTTATTTTCTTAAAGAAAAGTTTCTTCTTATAGGTTGTAATCATTAAAACATGTTGATTTGCAACTAAATATAGGCTTTATACAATATTTGGTACTATTTTTTTGCTAACCAGGAAGACACTCATCTGTACATGTGCATTTAAGCAATTACATAGCTTAACATAACAGTTTTTTAATTTTTACATTTTTATTATGTTAGAAAATGGTGAATGATGCAGTTCGTGTTCACAAGATGATTTATTTTTTACTTAGAATTCGGAAGAGAATTGACATGCAAGTGAAAAAAAGTTGCTGTATTCCCCTCTCCTCAGCCAACTGATTCCCATTCTCTCTCCTTCCCACCTCAATTTCCTCACCAGCTCCTAGTTCCAGTCATCCCCTTGGTTCCCAGTCTCCAAACTCAACTAGTCCCAGCCTCTCTTCCTGCCTCCCAGTGTCAGCCTTCCCACTAAACCTATGCCCAGCCTCCCCTGTCTTCCAGTCCCAGCCTGTAATCAATAGCTGGCTTTTAAGAATAATCTTTGCACTTGATATGCTATATATTTGAACAAAACTTTCTCAAACCCAGGCTAATAGATTACTGTTACCAGATGTAGTGACTGTGTAAACGATACCTATGTAAAATTCACTTACTGTAAAAGGATGCCTGTGATCACATTTTATTTCCATCTGACTAATTTAATACGTTCCAAAGACTTGTTATATTGTGTCCTTCCCTCTGTGCTCCTCTTTCCTCCTCTCTCATGTACACACACACACAGTGTATACTAGCCTTGCAAGCTGCAAGAGTTAATAATTTACAATAAGGAACAGGAGATCAAGGCAGTATATTCTTCAAGATTCAGATTACATCCTACAGATAACAGCTGATACACACTGGTAAACTGTACGAATTACATAAGGAAACCATGATATTTAAAGGATTGCTCTGAACTGAGGGCAGTTCAAATATGCACACGTTAGAGAGAATCTCTGCCATCAGTTGCTTTCAGATAACCATAAAGTGATCTGGAACAATGAAGTCTTTCAAATACTGTAAATCTAGTATTGTTGGGATTACTGATCTACGATCTTCAAAAATAAAAGAACTGAAGTCATTTATTTTTTAGAGTCCTCTCCAATACAAAAGCTAACCATAGACGTCTCACATGGCAGTGTAGGAGCATCACTGATCATTTGTATTCAGATATCAATTTGGTAGCATTGCTTTAAATAGGAGTTGAATAACAGGAAAATCTTTTTCCTTATCGAGATTCAGTCACTTAAAGGAAGTGGATACTCAGGCCTTGTACACACTACAAAGTTATTGCGCGATAAAGCCCTTTAATGCGCAATAACAAACAGAGCGTACACACACAACTTACAGTTATTCCGCGTTAAGTCCCTTCTTTTTGCGCAAAATGTAAACCACCTAAACGAGCGTGGTTGCTGCTAACGCGGAATAGTTGTTGCGCGATGGCCAGTGTGTGTACGCTTATCGCGCAATGTGAATATAACGGAAATGGCCCACAATTCAAATTCCATCCCTTCTGCACTTCCGCCTGTACTCTATCGTCGTGACGTCATTTTTCCCGACCTCCTCTTCTGTCCCGCGAATTTTTGAATTCAACACTCTCCCTTCTGCCTCGCTGTTCGGTGCTGCTGCCTCTGTGTGCTTCGCTCGCAATGTCGTCGCGCCGCAGCAAACGAGCTCCAGCCTGGACAGCAGCAGAGGTGATGGACTTGATCGGCATCTGGGGAGAGTCCGCCGTGCAGTCACAGTTACGTGGCAGCCGGAGGAATTTTGACATTTTCGGTCAAATATCCAAAGCCATGACCGAAAAGGGGTACGAGCGAGACACCCTGCAGTGCCGGGCAAAGGTGAAGGAGCTGCGGATAACATTTCACAGAGCCAGAGAGGCTAACCGGCGCTCTGGCTCCGCGCCAGCAACGTGCAAGTACTATAAGGAGCTGGAGGCGATCCTGGGCGGCGATCCCACAACCACCCCGAACTGCACGGTAGACACCTCGGAGACTGCACCCCAAACAGAGAAGGAAGCAGAAGGCGACGAGGCAATTGTGGACGAGGAATCAGAAGAAGAAGACTACGAGGACGGAGAGAACGGAGCCACTGACCCGGGGAGCCAGGAGTTATTTTCCACCCAGCCAGAAACAAGCTCCACTGATTCCTTCTCCACGCCTACCCAGGAATCATCAGAAGGCAGCTCTGGTAAGTCCCGTTCGCAATGTCCTCTATTCTAGGTGCTACAGCTCAGCGTAGACATGGTTTTTTTGCAAGGGGTTTTTGTTTTCGGTGTCCTCAGTTCTGTTCCTTACAGAACTGTAAAGGTGTTACTAGCATTACTTAAAAACGTCATCGATGTATGCCTCGATTTCCAAGTAGTCGTTCCCTTTCAACTCACTGAACGCGTCATCCAAATATTTCCAGAGTCTTCTCTTCAAATTACATGGTAGAGCATTCCTTTGCACTCCACCATTCAGGGACACTCTTCCTTTCAGACTCGCAAGCACTCCTGCGGGCAACATTGCTGCGCACAGTCCTGCAGCGTAAGGTCCCGGCTTGAAGTCGGCAACATGAAGGAGATGCATTCTCGCTTGCAGAGGCACTCTAAGCAGTGTGAGATCTGCCTCTATTTCAGCCATCTCGGGCACGGGATCAGAACTTGGTGTGGCAATAGTCAACTCTCCGTTGTACTAGCTCTGCAACCCGTACCAAGCTTTGGGAAATCTGTTACCGCCCCCCCATAGGTCCCCTCTTGTGTATTGAAGGAATGTGTGGGGAGAACAACATCATTTGCTCCTGACCGTGGCGAGAACAATAGCGGCATTCTACATTTTTCATATCTGAACAGGAATGACCTTCGGTGGACAGTCTACAGCTGCAGCTGAGCGTCTGAGGAGGATAAGGCGGAGGCCTCGCAGGAGCAAGGAAGACGTCTTCCAGGAGCTCATGCAGTTCCATGAGGCTTCTGCGAGGGAGACAAGGCAATGGAGGAGGCAGTGCAGGCAGGACAGGAGACAGAGCAGTGCGAGGAGAGAGCAGCAGAAGGATGCCCTGATAGGCATCATGCAGGAGCAGACCAACCTCCTCAAGACCATGGTCGGTCTGCTACAGGCTCGCACCCCCCATCATCAGCCTCATATGCCTTTCAGTGCATCCACGCCACATTCCCCCCCCAGACAGTTTTTAGACCACCATGGACATCCATGGTGTAACCCTAACAGAACCCCTCCCCCAACATATGTAGTTGAGTCCCGCACCTACACCCACCTTTAGTCCCTACTCCCCTCAAACCCGAGTTTTGATCAATGTTAATTAAATAAAGTTGAATCCTTGTTAAACTTAATCAGACGTTCTTTATTTGTTTCATTAATTTAACATTAACGGTTTTTGATTCAATGAATGTTTACAGGGGAAAAACACAAAATTTCTAAAGCTTAATTTTTAACAGTTGAAACATATAGGAAATGGTTAGTAACTATATTCAAAGGTACAATTTTAACCAACAGTACTAAAATGTGTTTTTAACGCATCCCTTATGCGAACTGCCCTTAGCTGCGCCCCCCGGATACCCCTCGTGTCTGGTTGCTGGTAGGCATTTTCCAGACGTTGTGCCTCAGTGGTCCAAGAGTTCCTGAATCTCTCCCCCCGGCTTTCACATATATTGTGAAGAACACAGCAAGCCGAAATAACTAATGGGATCCTGTCCTCGTGGAGATCTAGCCTGCCATACAGCGCTCTCCAGCGCGCTTTTAAACGGCCAAAGGCACACTCCACAACCATTCTGCATCTACTTAACCGGTAATTGAAACGCTCCTTGTCAGGATCCAACTTCCCGGTGTACGGCTTCATGAGCCATGGCATCAGTGGGTAGGCGGGGTCCCCAAGTATCACCACTGGCATCTCTACACCGCCCACAATTATTTTCTCGTCTGGAAAAAATGTGCCAGCATGTAGCCTTCTGAATAGTCCAGAGTTTCTAAAGATGCGTGCATCGTGCACCTTTCCAGACCAGCCAGCATTAATGTCCATAAAGCGACCACGGTGGTCCACCAGTGCCTGTAGAACCATCGAAAAGTATCCTTTCCTGTTGATGTATTCAGAGGCAAGGTGGTCGGGAGCGAGAATAGGGATGTGAGTCCCATCTATTGCACCCCCACAGTTCGGGAAGCCCAACTCATTAAATCCTGCGATGATCTCCCTCACGTTTCCCGGGGTCACCATCCTCCTGAGCAGAATACGGTTGATGGCTCTGCATACTTGTGACAGTGCCACTCCAACGGTCGAGCGTCCAACCCCAAACTGGTTTGCGACCGAGCGGTAGCAGTCTGGAGTCGCCAGTTTCCAAAGTGCGATAGCCACACGCTTCTCCACGGTCATGGCGGGTCTCATCCTCGTGTCCTTGCATCGAAGGGCAGGGGCAAGCTCCTGGCATAGCTCCATAAATGTGGCTTTCCGCATTCTAAAGTTCTGTTGCCACTGATCATCATCCCACAGCTGAAGGACGATTCGTTCCCACCAGTCTGTGCTCGTCTGCCGGGACCAAACACGGCGGTTCAGGCTGTGTTGCTGGTCCGCGAAACTGATCAGAATGTCCGTTTGGTTTTCAATGCTGTCATCATCCGAGACCGAGTCATCCGTGTCATGCTCCGAATCATAGCCAAAGGCAAACCGCAACAGAATCTGGGCTGTGTTCACAATGCTGAAGGCAGCATTCAAGATCACAGCTGAATCCATGTCGATTCTGAAAAGGCAGTGCCGAGAAGAAGGTTGCTTCAATTTGAAATTCGCGCTCGTTGCTATTGGCAACCGCTGGGTAGCGTCAGTAGCGGAATGCACCACGGGAGATGATACTGGGGACTCTGGGATACGTACCCACAATCCCCTTCGCTTTCCTGGAGGACTGCGCTCAGAAGGGGGGGGGCTTTGTTCCGTTAGAGCAAGCATAGTGTGTACGCGATCTCGCGCAACAACAGCCACGGGAGAATTAATGCGGAAGAGGATTATTGCGCGTTAAAAATGGTAGTGTGTACATAGCCTCAGTTACCTAGCTCCTTTATTCTGATCCAGCAGAGGAAAGCTTAAACTCTGATGCTTCAGTCCCCATCACCAGAAAGGATACAAAAATGTAAAGAACCAGAGAGTTTCACTTTAAAAAAAAACTTATTTAATGAAATTCTGTTTATTCAAATTAAGATTATTTTTATCCCAAAGGTCTCCTTTGTTTCACCTGCTTTGAAATAGGAACTGTGGATGCTTTGCTAAATGGATCAAAAGATTGACTAGTTTTAGACTGCCATCATAGGCCCTTCGCTATCCTTTGCTGAAGTGATATATAATTGTCTAATAGGAATGCTCTTTGGATGAGGTATTCCTTCTGCTCCTACAATAAATCTATTGTTTGAGCTGTGATGAAAGCAAATTAATATCTCATAGGGTGCTGGTTCTACAAACACTTAAGCATGTGTATAACTTTACTTGCATGAGCAGGTCCAACTGACTTTAATGAGACGTCTCATATGCATGTGTGTGCAGGATCAGGGCCTCAGAATTGTACTAGGTTATGAATATTCTTCTTTACATTTATTGCAAGAGGCTCCATACTTAAAATGCAGACCTAACAAAAATGATATTCACAAACATGGCTAACTATTACATTATGTTTCTTACTACTTAAAAGTTGCTTTGTAATACTGCTTTTAAAATATTCATCCCAACGAAACCTGTGACATGATATTTCAGTTGGCTGCAGAGAAAAGCACAGCAAAGTCATAAATACTGAAACTATGATCTTGCAAGGAAGAGCCAAGAAGGAATGCAAGACATGAGGGGAAACATTTCTCCATCATTTTTGTCAACCCCCACTGAACTAGCTCAGCCAACGTGGCTCTGTGAAAGCTCTGAGAGGTCTCCTGCTATGTCATCCACTTCAGATGGCTAGACTCTGACACTGAATGGAAAAAGGAGCCCAGCTGCATCAGGTTTGGTGGCCATTATGCAAGAAAGTTACAAATGAACTTGCTATGCACAAATCTCAGGCTGCTTAGATGCCTTTGCTGACCTGGCCATACTCAACAACAACAGACTACACAAGAGATGTGAAGAAAAAAAGAGTCAGCGCCACACTCCAGTCAACACTCAGTCCATGGGCAGTTGGTATAAGAGGCCAGGAGACCCTGGTACAGCCGCCGCTGCCCCACCACCAGAGGCCTGGGCTGTGGTGACCTTGCCTCTTTCCATCTCTCATGGGTGGTGAGTAATGGAGGCTAGGTGGCTGGGCTGAAGCAGAGGTCAGAGCTCCTCTTGTCAGCTGGAACTCAGGGCTTGGCTTCAGCCAGTCAGGGCTTAGGACTACTCTTCACTGCTCTGGGCACCAGTGGGTAGCCCAAGGCTCCTCCAGTCACCAGTGGGTCAGCCAGAGTTCAGGGTTGAGCCAGCAGGTTGGCCAGAGTTTGCGGCTGGGCCAATGGACTAGCAACAAGGGTTGGTGGGTGGGCAGAAGAGACAGAGCCTCAGGCAGAAGGAGCCAGGTGGAGCCTCAGGCAGAAGGAGCCAGGCATGGGATTAGACTCCCCAAAGGGAAAGTGTATGCACTGCCCATGACTCAGTCCCTGGCCCAGTCCCAGGGCCTATGCAACTTGATGCAGCCTGTTGCCATGTGACACCCAAGGAAAGAGAATGCCATCACTCCTACAATTTGTATTTCTACTATGGGGAAGCTGGCCACACTCTTGTTGGCTGTCCATCAGGGCCCAAGGTATGCCACGCTCTCATTACATCTCCATGTTCAAGTCTCCTTCTGCACTGCAAGCAGACCTTGAGAAGTTCCCCCCAATGGGCACTTGTGGACTCCAGGACTGCGGACAATTTTATGGATAGCAATAATGCACAAACCGGTACTGCCAAAGTCAATTCCGAATCTCATAGACAAAATAGATGGCTCACTCCTGTCCTTGGGCCCAGTGACATGAGACACTGTTGGAAGTTGTTATCCAGAAGCAAAGACCAATCATAAGGTCTGCTGACCACACTTTCCCATAATCCTCCGTGCCTCATGGTTGTTGAACCAAAACCTGCACATTCTGTCACCGGAATGGAAAATCAGCTTCCACTCTGAATTCTGCCAACAAGGCTGCCTGCATGCACTGCCTGATGGAATCTGGCCAGAGACCAGGACACTGCCAAGAAATCCCTGGACCCTGGCCATAGGCCAGGTGAAAGCATCACTAGAATCAACCCCTGCTCTTCCTGCTAATAACCACTAATACACAAATGTCTTTGAAGAAAAACTTCAGATGCCCTACCAGCCGCATCATTGGTCCTTTGACCTCATATAAAACCTTGGGATACCAGGAAGTGTCCAGGCAACAAGGTGAATCCCCAGTGAGCTACCATGACCGACTAAGACTTCAGGTCTTTCAGCTCCCCAACTTCCAGCACTGACTTTGGATTCTGATCCTTGCTCTGGAAACAGAACCTGGCACAAGTTCCAGCCTCTGGTACTGATCTTGGCCAAGAAATCTAACCTTGAACCACGTGAGCCCCAACCCCAATTCAAGAAGCCTGACACTGTAACTCAATGTCCCCACCTGAAATATAATAACCTCCATTCTCTCCCTGCTTTCCTCAAAGAAAAAAAAACTTAGTTAAAAAATAGTTAAGATTCCTGAGTTGAACACGGCACAATAAAGCATTAAAATGTCAGGAAATCCCTAATTTAGTTCTCAGTCATTCCTTGCAGTCCACAGCCATGATTCTACTATCTTCTTATTAACTCACCTTCAAATATCAGCCATGTAGACATATCCCTCCATCTACATCCTCTCAAAACATACAATTTTTTACTCCAATTATGTGACTGTTTCGTAGATGTTTGGAAAATAAAATGTGTAGTGTTGAAGTAGATGTGTGTTGCATAGATTTTTAGTTGATGATTATATATTGAATTGTTGAATAGGTTGGCAATGCTTGTTTTTTAAAGTGGAGATAATTCATAATAGTGCTATTTTTGGGAAGGCAATCATAAAATGTTTCTATCATTTCTATTAAGGTAACGGACTGTAGTTCATTTTATGTGTTTTGCTTGGAGATGGAAGGAAGGAGGATGTCAATGTGTGGAGTAATGTGGCAAAAGTGAAATCATGGTTACAAGGGATGGTTGTGGTCTTAGCTAAGGATCTCCTGGCTCTCTAGTGATTATGTTGGTTGAATATTCACTTTAGTTATTGAAGTATTTTGTTTGGAAGAATTTCCCAGGTTCTCAAAGAAAACTGTATCCAAGGGCATAAAAATCAGATTTAACATTTACATTATGTACCTTTTATTGTTGAAAATAATTCATATTTAAAGTTAAATTTGAAATTAAGGCAATGTAGGAAAAAGGCTAAACTTACTAAAACCTATTATAATTATTTAAATTAAATACAAACAATAATATTAAGCAGTATATATTTGCTGCCAAATTGTTGAAGCACTGAACTGGTGGAAGTCACAGGCTGAGCACCTGGCCAGCAGGCGGGGCCTCAGAAGGAAGAGGAGAAGCAGGAAGTGGACACTTGGAGGAAAAAAGAGGGGAAGCGGCTGAGCTTCAGGGGTAGGGAGGTGGGGGAACAGGAGGGAGGGCACCGGCATGTATGCCACTGTTGCCTTTTGAAAAATTGGTCGCCCTACTCTCATTGGAGGAACTAGGACTGAGAGAGCACTGATTAGCTGGACAGGGACGGGGAGCATTGAATTTCAGCAACCCTATCAAAAGCCTGCAGCAGTAGAGGGACGGAAAGCTGGAGATCATGCAGGTCTGCTTCCTGCCCCCCTCTCTACTCCCTACTCAGGCCACTATACACTGGCAGCATATGGGCATGTAGGCACCTTCCTGGCTGCTCCACCATTCCCATACAAGCCCATGTTTTGCATAATAATTACTTTTAACTGGAGCATTTATAAATTTCTAAATTAAGCCATTATTTTAAATTAAGAGAACTATTTACAGCAAACAGCTGCTGCAATACTATTCTTCTTTGCAGAGCCTGAGGAATAAATGAGTTCCACCAGCTCCCAGTGCAGAATATGAGGATAGGATGTCAATGCAGTTTGTGAGCAAAGCCTTGAAAAAGCCCCAAGGTAAATAAACCGAAAAAGGTAAAATATTTCTCTCTCTGATCTCTTTCAGTTTTTACACGCTTGAGGACAGACTGCAGGATGTTGGTGGTGGATTGCCCATGACTGGAACTCATGTTCTCAATTGGTAGGACAGAGTCTGACTCCGTCAGATCTACAGGAAACAGTGTGGTGCTGCATGACCGCACGATCTCTTAATTGTATCATTTCTTGGTGGGTGAGCACAAGCAGATATATGCCACAAAAAGATGACAGACAACAGTATAGTGAACAAAAGAACATAATTTTATTGCTGGAAGGGGTTACAAGAAGCTGCTCCTCTTCTGCTGCAGGCAGTGCTGACTCAAAAACACATTTACCTTCTCCTCCAGGCAGAAAGCACATGCACGCTCAACTTCCTTCCTTCCTTCTATTTCCCAAAGCAGAAGTACTTCACACCCTTGAGGCGCTGGCTGTGATGTGCCACAAAGATGGCGGGCCCAACCAACACAGTAACCCGACTTAATTATTAAGACTTTTGCCCCAGTGGTGGTGTGGTGATTGCTGGGAGGGACTCTTTAGTTTCACAGTGTTTGGCTTCCTGTTTTTGTTTTCTGAACTCAAAGTTTGCATTGAGTTTAGGTAAGTAAAGAATTATGCAGTCAGGCCACAGTCCGTTATGTAATCCAATGCTCCATGAACAACGCCAGACCACAGATGCACTTAGAGCTTTCTAGGCAAGTGCATCATTATTAGTTAACTATATGAGTTACCATTAAAAGAAGAAAAAAACAAAACAAAACACAGAAATAAGTGAGCAGTTGCAGAATTTTCTTTTTAATGTTTTATGCAGAGTCAGAAGTTAATAGCTCTGAGCTATACTTGTCTCCAAATAAATGTTTTATTTATTTTTGGGTGAAGTGCATCATATCTTTACAAAAAGTAAGTCAGTACCATTTTGAAAGAGATTTACTAGTACATCTTCTTTAAGCTACCACACCTTAAAATGTCAAAATAAATTAAAGTAAGGTTCTACACTAAAACAAGGGTTAAAGAATGGCATGTCTGACTCATCAGATCTGCTCTCCATATGCATTTAAAAATCAGAGCATCACACTTCAGTACAAATGTAAGTTTTTTATAGCCAACAGAGCTATGGAAGAAGGAGCTGGATTCCATTTTCTTTGCTGGATTCCTAAATTGCACCTAGAGAACAAATTCAGTTACTCTTGAGCAAATCCAAGAAAAACAAAGAGTATGCACAGGTGTCAACTGATGGGCATAATTAGGCCTGCAGAATCTTTATTACTTGTGATGATGTTGCATAAGGAAAGAGCCAGTTTGACTGTCAAAACCCACGTTTAGTTTCCAGAATCAGCAATTAGAGAAATGATCATTTTACTTGTAAATTGAGCATACCTGATATAGAGTCACTCTAGCTCAGTGGTTTTGAAACTTTTTTTCCTCAGAACCCAGTTGAAATCATTTATGCCCACAACCCAACAATTAATTACATCTTTGAGCAATGCATTCCAGTCTTTTGGTGACGGCGGAAGGGGGTGCGGTGACCCAGTGCTTGAGGGTCAGTGACCCAGTACTGGGTCCTGACTCTAAGTTTGAAAACCATTGCTCTAGTTAATGGATACTATGCAGGCTTTGCTGATACAGCTATTTCGGTATAGCTATACCACCAGAGCTTCTAATGTAGACACAGCACATGTGAACAAAAAGAGATTTTTGCCAACATTAGCTAAATTGATAAAATCACTCTTTTGACAGCATAGTTCCTACACAGGATAGCTAGCTTGGTGAGGACAGATGGTTTTTTGCAACCCTGACCAATATAGTTATACCAACAAAATTCTGTGTTGGATATCTAGCCTCAGACATAAACACAGTATGCCCTCAAGGTCATCAATACAGAAATCTATTATAGAATCTACTTTTTCAGAGTAGAACCACATCAAGAACAATATGACAATTTAAAGAAAAGAGAGTTGCTTTGGAATAGTTGTGAAAGAACATGTCTTCCGCAGAGTGAACTGTCAACCAGAGCTAATTATATTTAAAAGTATAACGACAACCTAAAGATCAAGACTGTCTAGCCATAAATTGCTATTAATTTCTATTAACTTGATTGGGATGGCATGAAAATGACAAATTTCCATTTTTTTTCAAGCTGACAAATACTAATTGCATGCAAGAGCACATTTTCAAAATGATTACTGAAAGATTCTTCTAAGACTACTTAGCACAGGTAATTGTTTTGCATTCTTGTAATAATTAGACTGAGTAAATTGCACTAGAAACAGAGAGAAGCTGCAAAATGTACCTGATCTGCATTTGCAGTGATGGCCAATTGCTTCGAGGTAAGTTAACAACTTCCAAGTGTTATGGAAACCTCTAGTGCATATGAGAATCAATTAAGATATTTCTAGTTTTTGGTTTGTTTGGTTTTTTGTTTTGTTTTGTTTACTTTTTTCTTAACTGTACATAGGACATTCTCCCTTGTGACTGCCCACTTATCTATTTCTGGAAGCAGTACACTCTGAAGAGCAGCAGTGGTAGACTCGTGTTTTGCCCTTGCTATGACTTCCCCTCTTCAAGACACCGATCCAACTCACATTGCCCACAAGGGGAGCACCCGATCTCAAATGAGACGCTACTTTCACAGTAATGCCCAGGTGCTAATATATTTATGAGCACATATAAATAGAATTCAAATGTTGTCAAGGGAGCCAGTGAACTATCATTATTCCCCTTTTTTCCTTATATATGCATGTTCCAGTGGAAAACCAGGCAGCTAAGGCTCAGTGTTGGACAAAGCAGAATGAGGACGAAACAAGGGAAACTGATTTGCCCATCAACCTCTGCAAAAAATCAGATGTGGACATTCCCATGAATTCCTTAGAGCTGATGGAGAAGCAGTGGTAGAACGCAGCTTAGTAAAGCAATGCTGAAGAAAAGGAACAGCCTACTCAGTATACAGGGAGACACTCTCTGCAAGGATGTCCTAATCCTCTATATCAAACATTTTTCTCTCAGAAAACCCATCCTTCTTGCCCCCTCAGATGATTCAAACCCCATGCCATCCAGTCCACTACAAGAGATATCAGCCAGGAATTTGTCCATTTCCTGCTTAACTCTGACAAGAAAAGGAAAAGACAGCTTCAACTGATAGAAAATGCAGGTGATGAGAGGGGAAAGGTGGAATTCTGTTGAACAGATGACGGTTGCATCTTATAAGCTAGAAGACCAAGAAGATTTTTTGCACATCACTTGAAGGCTGTTTTTTGACATTCTCATAAGTGCATTGCTCCCAAGATTTCAAGGAATTAAACTGCTTTACAAGTGGGATAGAAAAGAAATAAATAACTGAAAAACAGAAAAGATGGCTAGAGAAAAAGTAAAGGAGGTGGGTGGGACGGCGGGAAAGACACTGTGCTTTGATGCCCATGCCACTGACTTTAGAAAGTGACTATGACCCTAATATTTTTAATTAATTTTAGGAAAATCACTGTTCATGATTAAATATTTCCAACAAAGCCAGCCTTTCCCACCCCCCACCCCTTTCCTTTGCTGCCGGGAAGTATTTCCTTGGAAACCATTGGAGCAAAGGAATTTTTTTATTTTATTTGTAATGCTGCTCCCTGGATCCCACTTATCCAGCTACAGAAACATTTTAGGTTTTTCCCTGACTTACCTGCTTCTCAATTCCTTTGCTTTTATTTATTTTATGAATAATTTAATTTCTTTGATAGTTTCTCCAGACCAGTCTTCATGGAAAAAGAACGCATACAATCAAAAACTGCAGCAAGGCAGACAGCAGAACAGAAGCTGCAGCACAGCAAAACAATCATGAATTGGACAAGCATCTTAGAAGGTTTTTTTAAATATTGTATATGTTAGTGGCAAAGAATATTCCAAATAAACAATTAGTTTTTGGTCCTAAACCATACTGCAAACTCCGAGATAACCCACAATATATATGAGAGTTGACACATTTGGCTGGGGGTTGGGGGAGGGAGGACGGATTTTTTCCTGAAAGAAGGTTCTTTTGTTTTGTTTTTTAAGAAACCTTTTAGTGTATTATATGGCAAAAATACCATTAGCATCTCGGGATCTTTCCATGTGTTTTGAGCAGAGAAGCAAAAAAATTACCCTACCAGATCAGACCAATGATCCATCTACTCTGGTGTTTTCTCTCTCTGTGGTTATTGCCACATTTTCTTAAGGAAATCTTATGAAGTCCCATAATGGAAAATGATCCATCTTGTCCACAAACGTCTATTCCTTGATTGATTGATTGATTGATTGATTGAGTGGGTGGATACAAATTTAACTCTGTCTTCTAGAGCTGAAATAAGTAGGAAAGTCAAAGGGATCCAATGCTTGAGTGGAATCTTGAACTCTTTCCATATGTTTATTTATGTAGCTGCACTCCTTATGCCCAAGAATTTATTTTTGACATGCATGGCATGTGATAACCTTCCCCACCCTTTGAAATGGGGGTATGTATGAACACCCACACAGTGCACTGCTAGTTACTTCCAAGACAACATAAAACTGAAGGCTAAAGCACAACCCTTAAACTTGTTTTAACACTCCTTTGTGCAATAACTAAGTCTCTGTACAGCAAGTGCTATTAACTTCACAATGCTTGTTTGCTCTGTATCGGTCCACTGGCTTGCATTCACTTTATGTGTATAGTGCAAATACTATAAGAGCTTGAATGTCTCCAGAACCCCAAGTAACTTCTACTCTTTGGCTCTTATTATAACATAAAGGAACCCTGCCTTCGCTTGTCTGAACAGTAAATCATAAAATTTACCTTTTGAATTGAAAACTATCATTTATCATTTGTGACTTTTTAAATAGTCTTACAGGTAGGGGAAAGGTAAGTTTACCTAACCTCTAGTATTCCACAATAAAGAGCAAAATATTATTCAAATTTTAGTAGCCCCACAGGCTTTGCAATTAAACCCCCTCACTGACTTTTATTACTTATCATATCACAAGAGATCCCTTTTCTTTCTTCAGAAAATAGAATAAAAAAGTCCCACACTCAAGATACTTTAGTAATGCACATAGTGTAAATGCTTAGGTGAACAGAGATAACTTCAGACCACCTAAACAAATTTAAAATACATTTTAAAAAATAAAATATCATAGTTTCATCAGCTGGGTATTTAAAAGTTTATCCCAATGTGAGCAATCATTTACCTTTAACATAGTTTGCTATTTATATAGTTTAAAATGTAACATAGAATTCTTTTCTTTCTCCCTTGACACACCAAAAGTGAATACCATACCTCTACCCCAAGTTTGTATTGGGAGAACAATACTCTAACTGTTCTTGTAAAACATGATTTATTGAGCTACTTATCCCACCATGCATGGTACAACTACTAGCTTAATAATATATAACAAAACTTTCATGAATGACAATACTGGCTATACATCTGCTCTGAGACCTCATCCAGCTATAAATCTGCAAAGCATCCTTTTCATCCCAACCCTCACAACTGGAAAAGAGCCTCAAACTGCTGTGTGTATTTAGGGGATCATCCATAAAATATTCTTTGAGGCTTGGGTAGAGGGAAGCAGCTACAGAAATAACTGAGGGAAACAGTCCTGGGGATAGGTAGGGGAGAACATAAAAATGGGCATAGTGGATCAGATTAACAGTTCATCCAACTGAGTAACCTGTCTTTCACCAGCAGCCGAAGCCAAATGCTTCAGAAGAAATGAACAGAACAAAGTGATCCATCCCATCATCCAGTGCCAGCTTCTGGCTGTCGGAGGTTTAGGAACCCCCAGAGCCTGGGGTTGTGTTCCTAACCAAACTAAACACTGCACAAATACATCCTCTCCAAGAAAGACACGCCCATGAGACTTCCCCACAGGGCTTAGCTTCCCTGTCAGAACAGGGTAGACATCAGGCACAACATGGATTTTCATAAGGCAATATAGGAACTGCCACACAAACACTGATCGGTGGTTCATCCAGTCCAGTATCCTGCCTCTGAAGGTGACCAGTCCCACTGGTTTCAGAAAAAAAAAAACCCTCTGTAATAGGCAGTGACAACCAGGTGAAGTTTCCTCCTAAATCCCAAATATTCAGAGCTTGGCTTCTGCCTCAAAGCTGGGGGGAAGGGGCTTTGTAACATCCCTTATTGAACTGTAATATTGACCCTTCTATGGATAACAAGTCTATTCACTAACCCGTGTCCAAGTTCTTTTGCAACATTGCTAAGTAACCCCTGGGCCTCAGTGCTGGCCACCTGCCCCAACACCACACCCTGCCCAGCCCCACTGCAGACGCATCAAAGAAAGATCAAAGCTGCCCCACATAGGCAAGGGGAGATGCAAATAGCACCACAGCCCGAGGGTGCCTCCCATAACCAGGATGCGCATGACACAGGATGCAGCCCCCCTGCTCCACTGGGAGTGTTAGGAAATAACATTTTGTTCCTCTTTGCAAAACAGAAGCATGGGAATCCCTGGAGCCGGGCTGGGAGCTAATGCACCGGCGAGGCAGAGGAGAGGGCAGGACGCAGCGCCCCAAGGAAAGCAGGGGTCCCTGGCTGTGTTAGGGGCGGGGGAAGGTCACCAGGGAGCTGGATGGGGAATGGCGCGGGCGGGGTCGCTTACCCGAGTGGTGGGCGTAGGGGCAGCAGGAGCCCGCTGGGGGGTGCAGCGGGGGCGGCGCCGCGGCTGGCATCGTCCGGCTGCTCGGTCCGGCTGCGGCTCTCAGTGTCTGGCTGGGCTCTCCCAGAGGCGCCGCGTCTTGCTCGAGGCGGGGCTGGGGCTGGCTGGGGGGCGGTGGCTCTAGAGGCGCTGCCCAACCAGTGGGGAGCGGCCGAGGGAGTCGCCTCACGCCGCCAGAGGCTTTCCTCCAGCCGGGGTCCTCACCGCCAGACCTTCCGCCTCGCCCCCAGCTCCGCAGATCCCCTCCCCAAATCCTGCCTTCTCTCTGTCCCAGCCTGTTTAGGTGGGAAGCGTGGATCCTTAAGTTCCTAACCAGCAGCCGGCACGGGAACCTGGCAGGATCTCAGCAAACCCTTCAATGCCCCCAGCCATCATCCCACCCAAAACACACTACCAGGAGACGAGGGAGTGGCTCCACCTCACTGGGGATCTTCCAAACAAGCTGGCACACCCTGCCTGGAAAATATGCGTTAGCCAAACACAAAATACTGGTCTCGGTACAGGGGTCACAGGATCAAATGGAATGGTTTGTGAGGTTAGACTAGCTCAGTGGTTGTCAAACCGTGGGTCAGGACCTAGTACTAGGTTGCAGACCCTCAGATACTGGGGCACAGTACACTGGAGTGCATTGCTCAAAGATGTCATTGTTGGGGCGGGCATAAATGATTTTTCTTTTTTTCAAAAAGTTTGAAAACCACGGGACTACCTGATCTCATGGCCACTTGTGCTATTAAAAGGTCTTTAACTCTATGCATCCATCCAAAGTGTTAAAAATGTGCTAGGTTGATGCTTCAAAACCCAGTGGCTCTCAGCCAGGTGTATGCATAGCCTGGAGGCACCCAAAGCCCTTTTAGAGGGGGGTACATCAACTCATCTTCTATCTAGATAGTTGCCTAGTTTTATGTGCAAACTAAAATTTCATACAGACAAGGACTGGTTTATACTGCTCTATATGCTATACATGGCAATATTTATATTCCAAATTATTTTTATTATATGATAAAAATGAGAAAATAAGCAATTTTTCAATTATTGTGGTCTAGGATCTTTTTACATTTTTATATCTGATTTTTTAACTAAGTAGCTTTTGAGTGACATAAAACTTGTGGGGGGGTAAGTAAAACAAATTAGACTCCTGAAAGAGTTACTATAGTATGGAAAGGTTGGAGCCACTGCACTAGCCTAATATTGCTAAAATCAAAACTTTCAACCATATAAATTGTGTTCTTCAAACACTATCTCTTCTCCACCACCCCCACCCCCACCCCCACCCCCACTCCCAGGCAGACATAGCAGTTTAAAAAATGGGGGGAGAGGATCCTGAAAAAATTGTTAGATTGTTTGAGCCCCCTAAATTAAAAACGCATTCTCTTTCATAACATCACTGCAAATCTTCTAACTCTGTTGCACCCGGCACTTCAAACTGTTTACATCCACTCCTCAAAATACCAGCTTCTTCTTATCCCCCAAAACCTCTCTCTCTCACTTAATCTGTTTCTCAGGGCCTGGGCTTATGTTCCACACAGCCATCTAAATTCAAAGATCCACTTATTCCTCTTGTAAAGCATTCTATTTAGATATCATTGTGTCTGACATATTGCATTTTCTGAATTTCTCTTCTCATAATGTTGCTTAGGGACATTTGAATAAAAATTAAATATACATTTTAAATTTTAACCATTCCTACTCCACTCCTGATGCTACAATGCCTTGTTTATGAGATTACAATTGAGTGCTGTGAAAATGATGTCAGAATAGACTTATTAGTTCAGGCGAGGAATATGTAGAAGGAGCAGATGAACTTGTAAATCAGATATAGTTACCCCTGTTTGTTTTTATGTGCTTTATTTAAAATATACTATAACTATCTATGGATACAAAATGCTGCATTAAAGTTAATCTATTTATGTCCAGCATGTTCTCAGAATTGCCATCTATCTTCCTAATAATCAGAAATCTGACCCTAGTATTGTACAAATGAAGATAGAAACGGAGGTTCCATAACATGACAGTGTTAAAATTAAATTTATCTGGAAAAAATGAGTTTAACTGCATTAGGTTTCATGTTTTAAATCCAGCACTATAATATATTTGAAGGCCCTCAGGGAAATTTTGCCTATATTTTTGTTACTGTTAGTTGAACATCACCAGTAGTGGGAGTCTTAGTGTAAATAAGCCACTGGTTGCCAAAGATATTTTAAGAATATCATCATGTAAAATTATTCAGAGCAGATGTAAATATGGTTCTTAAAACATAGGCATCTATACTAGGGATCCTAATATTGCTGTCATTCGATCTGTGGTAGCAAAAGTGGGGAATGTTTCCAAACTATGCCAGTAGTAGATAGAACTGCAATTAATATAGCATGGGCTTAAAGGAAATATCTCAAAGCACTTCACATAAAATAACCAAAAGCCAGGAAACTGACCTTTACTGAAGGCTTAAAAAAAAGACTAAATAACCATTCTTAAATAAATTCTCTAAATCCATATATTAATAATTCATTGAAAGTAGACTGTACAGCTTGATTGCATAACATGCAATTACTGTAAAGATAAAGGGATGGTAATCTGAATTAAGATGTTTAGAACTCAGAAACAAAATCTTAAAACCTATTCAGTAAGTTTCCAACACCCTGTATTAAAATTTTCAAGATGATACATATTGCTCAGATCTGACTTATGGAGGAGGCGATATTAATGTATTGAGTAGATTACATGAAAGTTAAAGCTTCTGAATAGATTTTAAAGGAAATAATGAAAAGAGTAGTATTTAATAATCTCATAGAGCCAAATACATGCATCTTGCATCGATAATAGATTCAGTTTAACATTAGAAAATTCTTTGTCATCTCTTTATTCATGCTAGAGAAGGATTTCCACAGTTGAAAATCACAGGTGCTGAATCAATGAAAAAACAAAACGGTTGTGATTATTGTATACCACAGTGAGTCTCAACCTTTTCAGGTACTTCCTACTATATCCCTTTCAGGAGTCTGATTTGTCTCACCTATTCCCAAGTTTCACCTCACTTAAAAACTATTTGGTTTCAAAATCAGACATGAAAATACAAAAGTGTCACAGCACAGTTAATGAAAAATTGCTGATTTTCATCATTTTTCATATAATTGTAAAATAAATCAATTGGAATATAAATATTGTACTTAATATTTCAGTGTATGGCGTATATACAGCAGTATAAACAAACAGTATGAAATTTTAGTTTGTGCTGACTTTGCTAATAGTTTTGTATAGCCTGTTGTAAAACTAGGCTAATAGCTACATGAGTGGATATATCCCCAGATGATCTCTGCATATAGGGTAGACATATCCCGGCTGAGAACTACTGGTATACAAGATAACATAAATTGTAACAAACACACAATAAAACAAATTGGAGCAACACAGATTGTCAACACCAAGGTACCAACAAATTGAAGACCATGCCATACCTTATAAATTCTAGATGCAATTAATGGAACCATTTCCAATGGAAACAAAGTGGGTATGCTGATTGTACTCTGACATGAATTAAGCAAGAGTAGCAATGTTCAAGAATAACCATAATACAATCCTGTAGGCAACAATACCGAATAAATTAAAAAGATCAAATGAAAAACAGTATATGAAGCTACCAACTCCACAGTCAGCAATATGACTCAAAATCGAAAGGCAAGCTTTTGACAAATCATCACCGCCCAAGAAATCAAAATAATGATATCATTCTGTACCTCTTGCCAAGCACTAACTTGTGGTTTAAGTATGTGTTCGAAAAAAACCCTATATATCTTTTTCTTTTCTTTCAAATAGATTTTGAAATCTAAAATTTTCTATTCCACGATCATAAGGGTTCATATTATTACAGATGGGCCAAGGAGGCAACATTCAGATCTGGATCCAGATACCTGCCATTGTAGGGCTGGGATTCAGGTCTCTTTTATACTGAACCAGAGCTATAGCTTCTGTAGCAACAGAGCCAGAAACTCATGAGCTCATAGTCTCCTCAGATTTCAGCACCCACTAGCAGAAATCTTGAGAGATCATCTACTCTGCATCCACCTCTTCTCAAATCCTGGCTGCTGGGAGGATGAGGTTTGTTTTTATTCATTGTTCCTAGAACAAGAGTAGCCCTCATTAAACTTGTGGGCTCCTAGAGAAACTTAGAAAAAAATTCCAAAGAAATTTTAATGTAGACAGGGCTCCAACGGTTTCCTGAATCTTTAATTCTATATTTCTAAACCGAGTAGTATTCCTTTCAGGCACAAATGTCAATTCACAGGAAAAGCAGTGGCATTGGTGGGAATATATTCATAATATTCCCCAGGGAAAACAATGTTTATGGGTGCCACATCGAGGCTCCTGTAGAGCTGCATGAGGCTCCAGAATCACGGGTTGATTTTCAATGGTTTAGAATAATTGTTAAATTTCAACTTTTATTATACAGTGCAGAGAAACTTGTAGAGATTCTTGCATTCAACAATAGCATGTAGATATACTGTACATCAGTGGTTTTCCAACTTTTTTTCTTGGGACCCAGTTGAAAAAAAAACATTTATGCCTACAACCCAACACTTACTTCTTTGAGCAAGACAACAGAGTCTTGTGGCACTTTTAAAGACTAACAGATTTATTAATCGCATGAGCTTTCGTGGGAGAAAATCCCACTTCATCAGACGCTTTGAAGATAGGAAAGTTACAGAGTGGGAGGAAATTAAATGCAGGGGAGTGTATGACATAGCATCAGGTCAGGCTGTAACAGCAAATCAAAGTAGGTGTTAGGATTCAAAACACTGGGGAACAGCACATAGAGGAGGGGGGAGGTCAATTCACTTGATGTAATGCGAGAAAAATCCAAAACTCATGCGATTAATAAATCTGTTAGTCTTTAAAAGTGCCACAAGACTCTGTTGTCTTTCTACAATAGACTAACACGGCTACCCCTTTGGAATTTGTTCTTTGAGCAATGCATTCCAGTCTTGCAGCAATAGCAGCTGGGGAGGGAATATGGGGGGGGAATACTGCAACCCAGTACCTGAGGGTCTGCGACCCAGTACTGGGTCCCGACCCATGGTTTGAAGACCACTGCTGTACATCTTCTGAGCCTGAGCTCTGGCTGCTTCCATTTTTGTTCTGCAATGGCAAGTCAGTGCATCAGTGATGTCACTCAGTGGATTTACCTGGGATTTTTATTTATGGGGAGGAAATACAAAGCACTGTAGTCTGGACAAATTAAGTAATGTTAGCTTCAGATATCTTCCTCTTAATATATTACCTTGTTTCAATTTCTCAATCACTGAGATAATTAATCAGAGTCAAATCAGGATAATTAGAAGTTAAAATGTAATGGCACTCTAGATCATAGATATATTATAAATGGCAACATTTTGATGAGGCTGGAGAATTCTCTCTAATTATGCTTTTAGAAATGACTCATACATTATTTTAACGAAGCCCCATCAGAATAAAATGAACAGAAATTGCGACCATTTGACATTCTCCACTCTTCCAGATTGTGTGCCTCACATCATGTGGTTTATGTTGTACTGAAACATACTGTTTTAGGACTGCGGTCTCCTTGGGAAACTCAGAATGAGACATCTTCCTCAGTGAGCAACATTTTAAAATAAAATAATAAAAATAAATGGCATGTAATAATATCTTTCATTCAAGGATGTCAAACCTAATTATAAACACTCATTATTTAAGCCTCACAACAATTGGGTGACCTTAAAAAACATATTATCACAGATTTACAAACAAGTAAACTAAAGCATGAAGAGATTAAGTAACTCTTAGGTCACACAGCAAGTCACTGGGAGAGTTAGGAATAGCACAGGATTTCTGATTCTCAGTCCCTTTTAACTGAGACTATTCTTTCTTCCCAAGAGTCCAATAAGCCAGGCACAGGTTTGGAAGTCTTAAGTTCTAATCCTGGTTCTGACAGTGGCTTCCCCTGCAATTTGGAACAAGTAGCTTAGTTGCTCTGTCTCTGTTCCCCATCTGTAAGAGGAAGATGATACCTATCATCATAGCATTGTTGGGAGTCTTAATTAAATAATACAGTACTGTCAAAGAATTTGAAGGTGCAAAGTGCTATATCAGTCTTGTATTATAAATCAAGAAACAAATGCACAGCAGCATTTATTACCATTAGTTATAAGGCAATTGTCCTCATGTTTAGGGCTCTATGCAACCATATATGAAAACACAGTCAAAGGCCCCATGGAATTTACAACATAAGAATGTTTTCCAATATTGAAGAAACTGATGCTGGATAATATTTTCAAAAGTGCTTAAGGGCTAGATTTTCAAAGGTGTTTGAAAATTTTACCTACTGTGCATTCAATTGCTATGTCTTTGTTTACTTCATGTTCTGAGGTAAATTATAAAGGAGCCTTAGGGGAACAGCTTATGGGAGATAATGTTTTTCATTGGTACTAATGGCCATGGCAATAGAGAATTTATTTGTGAAGAGCACAAAAGATATTTGCAGGATCACAGTTTTAATAATGGCCATCTGTAGTGTGTAAAGGAAGCCAGTTTGGAGTTACTGATCGTGATATTGCTTTATTGCTTCTGGAACTTGGAGTGCAGGGCTGCTACTGCAGCCTTGGCTGGAAGTGGTTTCCATCATACACAGAGTTCCAGTTTTTGATTTGGTTCAGGGGCTCTCAACCCCCTCCCCCTATACAAATTGTTCCAGCACCACCGTATGATCCCAGAGTATGATTTAAACAAAAACAAAAAATAACAAAATGGAGGGGAAAAATAAATCATCAAACCAAAAATTATAATGCAAGAGCTACTGAGCCTTTCACCTCTACACCATTTAGCCTTTGTACAGGTGAGTACTGAAGACAGGTTCTGCCTCTGGTGTCTAATGAAGGAGGCAGGTACCAGCAAACAGACCAGGAGGGGAAATATTTTCCACTGTTTCGTGGGCATTTCTTTAGCAGTAGCAGCTTCCCTCCATTGCCTCAGCTCTGCTATGCAGCTGCACGCCTTCCCCTCCCCCTGCTATATAATGTGTTCTCGCTCACCTCATGCACAGCAGTCATACATTGTGGAAAATTCAATTCCCTATTTCCCCCAAGAGAGCCTGGAAGGAGCTGGGGGAGGGAGTATAAGTCTATTTACACAGGCAGCTGGGCTGTGCTCTTACTTGCCAACTATCTGGGGTTGCTCTGATGATTTCTGCCACACATTGTCCTTAGAATAATTCCTCCACCCTCATCTCCAACCAAGAAGTAGAGTCAAGGCCTATAAAGTTGTAGATTTGATCTGAGAAATACTCCAACTATAAACCTAAAACATGTTTTATCATAAATATATGCCCCAGTTGGGGAATTTCTGTACCTTCTCTATCAACATTTAAACTGTGTTTGGGGACAAGATCCAGTCTCATTTATATTACATAGGTTTTTTCATAGTGTCTTCTAGCTGTAGATCTCAAAGCATTTCATAACAGATGAGTAAACATCACTAGCCTTATTTTGCTCCCTTCTCCTAAACAAACACCCTGCCCACGCCACCCCCAAAATAGCCATGGAACCAATGTGACCTTTGTCACCCTCACACTGTCACTCAGTGTGTTACAGCCTGTGCAAGACTGAAAGGTGTTAAGATGGCTAAGCAGACTCCACAGATTGCACCTGGAGGAGGAGCCAGGGAGCAGGGAATTGATTAGGAACAGGCTCAGCTAGACAGGAACAGAATAAAGCCAACGAGCTGGCAACAGAAAGAGGTTGCAGGGAAGCGAGTTGTAGTCTTCACCTTCATATGGCTGATGTAGATATACATCAACAACTAAAATTTTACATTTAACTTTTTAAGCCAAATAACTGTCCCGGGAGTAGTGAAGTATAACACTGTGATGCCTCTATTGTGTGTGAATCAGGCCTATTCTGGGTGACCACAGTCGCACACAGGAGAATTTTAAATTTTCTATTTGTGCATCAAGTATCCGCGTCTGCCACAATGTATGCAAATGCAGTTTAGGATTGCCCATCAGTTTTGCAGAGATCAAATCCAGGGATCTTCTGAGTCGAGTCTTTACCATGGTGTGTGTTGGTGACTTCTTGTAAACTCCATTTGACTTTCCAAGCTTCATAGGGCTTGAAGTCATATTGCTGGCAGTTAAGTACGTTGGTCCAAAAGGGCTTGCATGATCTCAAGCCATGGAGAGGAATGTCATTGACTTCCTGGTGGATGGGGAGATGTTGATTTTCCTCAAATCACTGCAGTCACTCTCTAAGGCTATGTCTACACTTACAAAGTTAAGTCGACTTAACAAGGTTGACTTTAAGTTGACTTAACAAATTGGCTACACTTTAAGTCAACTTAGCGTTAATCCCCGTCTACACTGGCTTTAAGTCGACTTAAGGAGTTGACTTAAGGCTTAAGTCGATCTAAAAGGAGGAGTTAAGTCAACTTAAGCTTTCCTTAAGGAAACACTTAAGTCAACTTCAGAAAAGCCCAGTGTGGAGGCAGCTTTGTTTAGGTCAATTTAAGCATCCTTAAGTTGACCTAACTTGCCAGTGTAGTCGCACCCTGAGAGAAGGGAAATGGAAAGCCGGTGAATCCAGAGAAGTGGGGAAGCCAGGAAGGTAGGAAAAGGCTCAGGGGAAGGCAGCAAGGTAAGACAGTGAAGGCCCTGGCTGCTGACTGGAGGCTCCTAAGCTGTAACCCAGCAGAGAGGGTGGGCCCGGGTTCCCCTGCCAACCACTGGGAATGTGTCATAGGCCAGGCAGTGAACGCCTGGAATGGTTTGTCCAGGAAAGACTTTGTTATATCATTTTATAATATCACTCCCAGAAGGAAAATGCTTGTGATGACCCATCAAGAAAGCTGAGAAGAAGAGACTACAGTTCTTGGAGTGAAAGGCCCACAGAGTAAGATAGGATGGATGAAGACATTAGCAGAAGAAGGGGCAACATTCAGTGGAGCTGATCTCCAGGACAGCTTTGAGGGGCAGTGAGTGGACTCTTTCCCTTTTCCTTTGTCTTGTTTACTTAATCACAAGCTGTTCAGAGCAGGGACTTTCTATTACTCTTCTTTTGTACATTGCCAAGGGCAAACAGGGCCCCATTTTTGTTGATAACTTAGGTATTAACTTGATAAACATGATTGATAACACTAATAATTTTACACCTGAGGAAGCTGAGGAACAGAGAGAGCTTATGGGTCTAATTGTCCCACCCATGGGAAAATCAATGGGGGGGAAATCAAAGAGGTGGGGAATTTTCTTGGGTGCAAAGTTTTCTCCTAGTCAGTCCAGGTGAACTTTGCTATCCTGCAGGACAGGCCATGGACCTGACCCACCTAACCTGCCCCCTTACTGAACTAAGTGAGTGGCCAGAAGTCCTAAATTTCTGCACCAGCACTACACCCCATCCACTTAACAAGGGGTCTCCATTGTAGAGGGCCACGGAGATGTAACACTCTATAGCACGGCCATTCTGTGCCTGACTGACAGAATTGCTTTCACCTTGAAACCCCCTCGTATGCAAGCAATTATTGTATTACAATAGCACATAAAGGCCACAAGTGATACTGGTGCCCTATTATACCAGGCACTATACAAATGCGTAATGCCAAGGACAAGGCAAAGAGTGATATTGGCCCCCAAACTCATTTAGGGTTTGTTTAGATTAGAGAAAGAGGTTGTGATTAGGCCAAAGTTACCTCATATGTATTAGCTAACCAAGACCTTTACTGTACTGTAGACCCAGATTACCACTTAGATTCCATATGAATCAGCTAAAGTGATGTAACCTGCACCTATGCTACAGTAAAGACTGTGATTACGTCAGTGTTTGCTAACATGGTTTGGCAAATCCCAACCTAACATTGACCTCTTTTCCTAATTTAGACAAACCCCGAGGAAGCCCTTTGATAAATGCATATTAATTCATTACGCTATACCATGTTATCCAAGAAAACGTACTGTAGGCTTTTGTCTTTGTCTCAGCCTCAGGCATGTGAACTGGAAATATGTGGGCTGTTTCTCTTTGAATCCATTACAGTATGGAACATTAGGTTTCATTTCACTGAAGTCTGGAGGAGCAAAACTGCTTTGAAAAACAGATCTTCTCTAACAAATTACAATGAGCACAAACGGAAACTTTTTTTTTATTGTGTCATTGACAGCATCATTTCACATCCAAAGTAACTAGTATTCAGTTGTGTACTTGGGAGGAAATTGGGCCCAGCAGGGCAGGGATGTTAATTTGCAATTTACATCATATGACTAAGAGAGACAAGTCCTGCAGTAAAGAAAATTACATTGTAGTGAAGAATATAACAGACAGAACCAAAGATTTTTGTATTATTCTGGCCAGGCTCAGAAGCCAAGAATTTGAATATCATAAGTGCATAATATATTTCTTTAAAAGATAACTGGAGTATAATTCTTCTGAGAGGTCATATTAGCAAGAGCTTAAGAAGAATCATATGATGACACAGAATCCTTGAGATGTAACTACATTTTTCCTTTTTGCTTTGGCAAAGATTTAACCACATACGTACATGCACACAAAATTGGACAAAAGCCGCCCTCAGTTATTCCCTGGAGTACGCTATATTTAGAATGTTTAATAAATGTTTATATCTTTTGACCTCTGTAATGCTACATTAAAAATCAATCACATTTTATTGGTTAAAAAAACCCAAAGTATTCCAGTACATGGTGAAAGGCAGAGGGGAAGGGTTTCTGAATTCAGAAGTTATGTCTACACTTATGGCAAAGTATACTGTGGGAGTGTAGTGAAGGGGTGTGGCCTCCCTCGGAGGTAGATAGCCAGGACCAACCCATCCCTAGGTGGGAGGAGCCAGAGACAGCCTGTCTCTCAGGCCGGAAGCAAGGGGGCAGGGCAGGAAGTATAAAAGGGAAGCCCCGGCGCTCAGCTACGGCTAGGCAGATGAAAGGGAAGGGTGCTCCTCTGCTCCCTCCACCGCTCCAGCCGTACCACTGGCCAGCCAAGAACTTGCCGGTGGCCTGCGGCCCGGACGACCGCCTAGATCCAGCTATGCCAGAGACCCAGTGGCCGCTGCCTCGCATGAGGGACCCGGACGACTTCCTGGAGCTGCCCACGCCCCGGAGGCCAAGCAAGCTCCCAGACCCAGAACACCAACCAGCTCCTGGGGATTTGGCCAGCGAGGACGGCACAACCCTGAAGGGCTGTGACTTGGAAGAACTGCCTTCTGCCGATGAGTCCGTGGAGCTGGCAGAACTACCACCCTCTGACGATACCAAGGGAGTTTGTGAATTACCCCGGGCGATTACCCAGAGGAGGAAGAGACTGACGCAGTTCCGGAGCAGGTACCATTGGGGCCAGGGGTAGGAAGCAGCCCAGGGAACTTGGAGTCAGATCCCCAAGCAGTTGAATCAGGGGCCAAGCTGGCGTGTTGCAGTGGGACCCCACTGGCTATGGGACGGAACCCCCTGCCACCAACAGGGCCCTGGGCTGGGACGCAGTGGAGTTGGGTGGGCCTGTGTCCCCCTTCTCTCCCCTCCTGAACCTCACCTGAATCGTTTCCCTGCTCTGAACCTCAATCCACCAATGCTGAAAGAAGGACAGTTGTGTTTGCCTGTCCTGCCCAAGGGGCCAGAGGCACCTTTGGTTTAGGTTGTGGCCGTGCCTGAGAGAGAGGCAGTTGCCCCCCATTTAGGAGGCTAGTGGAGCGACCGCCTTACAGGGAGATGGTATCAAAAGCTTTACTGAATTCAAGGTATATCACATCCACCACTTTTCGCACATCCACAGAGCCAGTCATCTCATCACAGAAGATAATGAAGTTGGTCAGGCATGACTTGACCTTGGTGAAGCCATACTGACTATTCCTGATCACCTTCCTCTCCTCCAACTGCTTCAAAATCGATTTCTTAAGGACCTGGTCCATGATTTTCCAGGCACTGAGGGGAGGCTGACTGGTCTGTAGTTCCCCAGATTTGCCTTCTTCCCTTTTTTAAAGAGGAATACTATATTTGCCTTTTTCCAACCATCCATGACCTTCCCTGATTGCCACAAGTTTTCAAAGATAATGGCCAATGGTCCTGCAATCATAGAAAGAAAATACCTGGCTATATCATCAATTTCTTCTCCTCACTGGAACAACCCTCTATACCCCAAACTTGGCTAAATGCGCATAGCCAAATACTCAAAAAGGGACAAGCCAGCAGATCAGTGTGGGGTTTTTCAAAGGAGAGGACTGAGTTTTGCCAAATCTCATATTTTTATCCATGAGTCTTGTGATATTTGGTGCTTTTCTTGCAGTCTCAGCCCTTGGAGTCCTGTGATTACATTAGAATTTCAGTTTTTATTGGAAAAATAAAGTTTTTAGTCCTTTTTGTTATGGAGAAAAGCTGAAAAATATGAAGACTAACTACTCAAAAATAAGAAGAATCTGACACTATTTTGTGTCATGGCGTTTGGGTGGGCCAGATTGAAGAATTATGAATGCTTGGGGGAGGCAATATGGGAAGTATACATACTGTAAAATGCACACTGCATGTTACTTTTGGCATTAATTTTGACACTGAGAAACATGTAAAAAAAATTTTAAATTGCTATTTTTTCTTGTTAGTACTAGCACTTGCCTTTGCTTCTAGTGCTGATATAGTGTGTTTGTAATTTTATATCTTTGATAAGTTGTTTTTTTAAACTCTGTGCATTAACCTTACTACATATCAATCTTTTCATTCTTGATCTTTCACAATATGAGTGCTGAGTGTTGCACATAACGGCACAAGGGGGAAAATGGTGAGGCAAAATGGGCCTGATGCTAAGCCCCTAGAAATAACTGGAAGTCTTTTTACTGACACCAATGAGTTTGGATCAGGTCCAGAGAGCACAGAGGCCCCTGAAGGAATGAAAGCATTGCTGTATGGCTGCCAAGTTACTCACATCTTGTTAAAGAAGAAAGAAAGCCTAAGAGGACAGCTTGCAGCTAAGTTCCTTGATGGGGTTGTGCTTTGATGGCTCCTCAAATGTGCTTATTTATCTGCTCATCCTCGCCTCCATTTTTACGCAGTGTGATTGCAAGTAAGAGAACTGGCGCACTTAAGGAGAGTTGAGGGGAAAGTCAGGGCCAGGAGGGGCTTGGGCATATGATGGTTCAATGGGAAGAACTATGCTTAGAATGTGACCATACTTGTGCGTACATGTGTCCTCTACAAGTATCACACTGGATCATGCAAGATCAATTCCACAATGCCATTGACCTCTACATTATGTAGAGGAACTAAAAGCTTGCTCCACTGAAACCAGGCTGGCCCCCTAGGCAAACTATGACTTTTGACTGGCCCCCTAGGCAAACTATGACTTTGACATTCCTCCCTCCACATTCAAGACAGAGAAAAATGATAACAAATGAATATATTTTTAAAATAAGGAAAAAAATTCATTTCCATCTAATTGGTGCCCCTTAAAGCTTAGCGCCCTAGCCACCGCCTCGTTTGCATATATGGTCGGGCCAGCCCTGCATGTAACAAAGCAACAATTTCTGCTTCCTTACAGGGAGAGAAGGAACCCACAAAACACTCTTGAGTAAGAACACATTAGTGAAACTGTGGAAAAAAAATTCTCCAAACTGATTAAGCAAACAGTTTCTAATCCCTCTTCACTTGTTAGGAATAGGCCCACCACGGAGTATTTGCCTTTAGACTGGGAGCCTGGGGACTATGTTTTGCTACCCAGGCAACTTATCTGCATCATCTGTAAAGAAATGAGGATAGCCCTGGAGACTTAATGTGAAAGAAAAATACTGCGTCAGTTCCTTCAAGTCGTGTCACAAGCTATATCTTGTATTATAACAGAATGTGAATACATTCTGCATTTGACATTTTAAAAGCGGGGGGAGGACAGATTTAAAATGAAAGAAGAGTGACTGAACACATTACCGTCTGTAACTAACTTCATAGAAATGGCATTTGGAAAAAATTATTAGATCAGTCAGTGCAAGGTTGTCTCCTAAGCAATATTTTGGAAAGATCCTAGGCAAGGGGTTCCCATAATTTTCCTTGGAAATATTAAAGAGAGCTGCTCCAGCTGTTTTACTCTCCACAGCATTCTCACTATGGGATGAGCATGAGCTTTATTTAAAAATCATGGTTAGAGCTAAACTTGGCCTCTCTGATGATAACTTGACATTCCTGGCAACAGCAGAATGGGAATCAGAGCATACACATCAACTTCCAGCCTGCAGTTAGAAGAATTGAAGGGGGGTGGGAGTGGGGAAAGAGTTTATTTTAGCTATGAATTTGTTTAAAAAAATCTGAGTTTTTTTAAGATTTTTTTTTTTACAAACTTCAATTTCACTGTAGCATATTCAAGATGCCCTTATTGCAAGGGCTCGCTCAAGATTTAGAGAGAAGATTACTGACTCAACATGTCTAAGTCTGTGTATGCTACATTATGAGGCTTTAGAATTATTAATACTGAGTTCCTTGCCGTTTCAATAAATGCTTTTATGGAGGACAATTTAGAGAGATAGGGCTGCTGCAGATTACTAAAAGTGTCCAAAAAGAAAAGATCTGTATCCTAATTGGATTGCCATCTGATCTTGGGCAGTCCTACACCCAATTTTATGGCAAGAATTTAAAAAAACATAATAGCCAATTGGAAATACAGTGAGAGGTTGCAAATATAGTCAGTCTTTTTATGGCATCAAGGTTGAAGGCAAGAATCCAGGAATGTTGTGGATGATTGCACCCCAGTTGCAACCCCCTTTAAACTACCCTCTACACACTTTCAAAGTGAAACCTCATAAATCCAAAAAGAAATAGGTAGTATAAAGGCTCTTTCAGTCCTATGCTCCATCAGAATGACTAAGTCCCTATCATGTGTCTTCTTTGACTAGAAAATAAGAGGCAAAACTGGATCAAGGCCACAAGGAACCCCCTCCTAACTTAATTATCTGACCACTATCAGGAAACCAAACTGGGCAGCTACATTCTACAATACTGATATCAGACAACGCACACAAAGGTGAGTCCAAATAGTGAGGAAACCATAGCAAATGAGCAATTTAGAAAAATAATCCTACCACATTGACATCAGGATCCAGTCATGACTTGCAACCCACTTTGCAGGAAATACTAATAAGCCAAAAGGTGGTCCAGGTCACCCTTGATCTTACAATGGCAACAGGGTTTTGTTTAATTTCCTCCAAAGAGATTCGGTGAGGGCTAAATAGCATGAAACTTAAGCCAGTAATTACTTAATGTATTATTCTGCTCCTTCACTCTGACAGTGAATTGTATCAGACTCTGACTAACACTTTTCTCAAGCTTGGTTTGGTGTAGTGGAGCATGTGTATTTCTGCCCTATAAAAAAGAGCCCAGGACCTTTCTGTCTTTGCTTAGACAACTGTTTTCCCTTAAAGCTCTTCATGTCCTCCTGTCAATCAGTTAAGACTCAAATCTGGGATAGAAAGTAGGACAAAGATCCCCAAAGAGGAATAAAAAAAAAAATAAAGTGAAGAATTTGGAAGCATAAGAGGATATAGGGTCATTTTCCTTTTAGCTTAAATGCTGGGCATAAAAATTCTGTTTTATGAGTCAGCATTCAAGACATAAATAATTTACAACAATAATATGTGAGATGATAAAGCCCAGCACTTCATAAAACATGTTTTATAGATACCTCTTTTCACAGTGAAGAGGAATGGGCACAGAGAGGTGAAGTGATTTGCCCTTGATCACAAAACTAATCAATGACAGAGTAGGGACTAGAACCCAAGTTTCGTTACTCCTAATCAGGATGCTAGTCAGTGGATCACACTACCTTTCCTGTAGCATGTGTCTATCTGTGTGGTGGGGACACATGTGGGTCCAAACTAAATGATATTCCACATAAAGCGAAACAGCTAAGAGGTATGTCATTCCAGTAACACATACAACTAAGAGCCACCTCTTTTTGTCATAAAGAAAGAAGTACTTTCTAGAATGTCACCAAGGAAGAAACAGGCTTCTTGACCCAAACTGCTCAACAGCATAAACAAGTGCATTTTCACTAAAGTCAATAAAGTTGTGGTTTGCAATAGCCAGGAAACATCTCTTTCAGATCCCCATGTGAGATTTTGGGACAAAGAAAGAAAAGACTGCCTCCAGAAAATCCATTTCAGGATTTCTACAGCAACAAATATGTGCTGAGTTGGGATTTCAGAGCTCAATTCTACTCTTGTTTGCCATGTTTTTACATTATATAACTCCACTGATATCAGTGGATTTTCTTTGCTTTTAGACTAGTGAGAGCTCAGAACCTACCTAGGGAGTTTATATTGTGTGTGTGTGTGTGTGTGTGTGTGTGTGTGTGTGTGTGTGTGTGTGTGTGTTCATGATCAAAACAGTTTATAGCATTTCAGTCTCCGTGTTTTTAATTTAAAGTTTTCCCAAAAGCCTGGAACATAATGCAGTTGGTTATGTCAGTGGTGAATTTGGCCCCAGTCTTTAAAATAGTAGCTCTTTGGGACGGAAATGTGGAGCGTTACTTAATCTATACAGCAATAAATTATCAGAGATTTTTTTTTCTTCCTGAAGGAAACTCCGAGGGGGCAGAATCATAATCTTAGACATGCACCCACTCAGTTTCATTTTCCATTGAAAAGTTAAATAATAGCCTGATCTGAACCGTGCTTTCTGCTGATGTGATTAATATATGTATTTTCCATCTCTTGGTGAATTTCCCACTGAAAACTAGGCCTAGTCTCCCACTACCTGGATGAAGGAATTGCTTTTGTTTTATTTATAGAATGACTTTAAGGCCTTCATTTGTAATAAAAGTGCCAAGTGATCTGGTCATGTACTGGAAATTTTAGATACTGCTCTCACTCAAATTGACTCCCTGTTGTTAACACGAATTAACCTTTATGCTCCTCACTCAGACTTCTCTGGCAGGAGCAATCACACATGTAGAATGGGGTCCAGTAGTCAGAGCACTTACAGTTGGACCTGTGTGACCTAAAGCATATCAAAATCTTTCTGTACCTGCGTTTCTCCATCTGTAAAGTGGGGATAATCAACACTTGCCCACTGGGATGATGTAATATTTAGTTGACTAATGTTTGTAAAGCACTTTAAGAATCATGTATGAAAGGTGCTTTGTAAGTGTGGAGTGTTACATTTCCATTCTTGGTGTGGTTGAACTTTTTAAGTTCACTGTCTTATTGACTAATATATCATAAATCCTCCCTTGCAGCGGAAGCCATGAAGGAAGAGTAGTTCTGAGCTATATATTCCAACTCTTCCACCTACCCTCCACCTCTCTCCCATCTGTTGGAGACAGAGATTTTATTTCCTGCAAAAATGCCATCTAGCTAAAAATGAGAGCACTCTTTACAGATGGATCCCACTCCCTCCTCCATGCACACCCCATTTCTAAGCACCTAATTTTAATCATGACATCACAGTTGCTTCTTGCTTAATGCATGTGTAAGAAAAAGGGGCCTACAGTTGATTCTATTCAATGACGAGTAAAGTATGTTAGAAAATCCAGATGGCAGTCATCACTGTTCATCTTTCTTCATTTGAGGGATGAAGAACAGCAGGGGACACCCTTAATTAAATGTTTCCTCCTACCTTTTCTCACCTATTAAAAGAAGTCCAGAATAAACAGAAGCTCCGTGTTTTAAAAAAGAAAAGTTCCTAACCCTCATGGCGGCAGAGAAAAGTTTAGAACAATGTAACCCTAGAAACCCTAAAGACTCAGGAACAAGGAGGAAAATACCCAACATTTCTTGTTTTTTAAAATCTCATGCTTTTTAAGTCGATATCATGAATGGGGGCAGAGGCTCACTCATGTTTTTGAACCCCTGGGTAGTCATTTCTAGGTAGGTGGAAATTTGCAGCCATTAAGGTAGATTGCCCAACCAGAAATGACTAAACCAGAACCACAAGTCCAACTCCAAACACCATTCAGATCCAAATCCAAAACTTGTTTCAGGATCATCTTTAAAAGGAAAGGAAAGGCACAAGGGCTATGTCTACACTTGGCCAAATAAGTCGACTTTGCTAAGTCAACTTAACAAAGTCGACTTTAAGTCAAGTTTGTTAAGTCGACTTAGCATGTCCACAGTATAAAATTAGGTCGACTTAAAGTAGACCTTGGCAATTCGACTTAGAGTGTCCACACTGGGTGCCTAAGTCGACTTCTAGGGGCTAGGTGGACCTGGAGGTGGTCCATGGTGGGATGGGGGGCACCCCTTTCAAAGTGCGAGGGGGCTCAGCATTTGCCCCATTGTACCTGAGCAGGACAGGGACAGGGGCAGGGTACAGGAGCAGGGTGGGCAGGGCTGTGTCCTGCCCTGTGAGTGAGCATGCCAGGCTCTGGCTATGAGAGCCACCCTGGCAGGGGGGTCAGTGGGGGAGCCCTGGGGGCCCTTTAAGTTGACTTAAAGTCGATTTAGGGCTAATCCACATCTACAGTGGCTAAGTCGACTTAATAAAGTCGATTTAGCCAATAAAGTCGACTTTAAACTAGGTTTTATAAAGTCGACTTAAAATTTCCTTAAATTGACTTAAGCAGCAGCTTAAGTCGACTTAAAGAAATTGTAGTGTAGACGCAGAGTAAATTAAGTTGATTTAAGCAGGCTTAAGTCGACTTAATTTACAAGTGTAGACGCACCCAAGGCTAATCAGAATAAAAGGCAAAAAAAGACGAAGGACCACTACTGTTGAAAAATCTTCTAACATCTCCGTTCTCTCTGAATACTGAATGGAGAGACCTACATGAGCAATAAAAGTTAGATACAATTCCAAATTTTACAATCTGACCAGTGCTCATCCACAGTGATTCTCCCTGATCTCCTGCAGTGGCTATATGGTTTAAGTAGGAAGAAAAAAGTGGGAAAGAAAACTACAAGCTTTGATTAACAGACAAAGGAAGTAGTGTTTTTCCCAGGAAAGCTGTTATTGTTAACTCCTATTTAATTCAAACTCTTGACAAAAAACTGGGAGAATGTATTTACCTGATAATAGTACTCCCTGGAATTGCCCTCTCTTCAATCTAAATTAAATGGGCTCTGCCATGGATTGCCATTCTTTTCCCTTCACCAGTCAGAAGTATACATTCAAAATTCTAGAAAACACTGAATTTATATTAGTGGTAAACCATATTTTGTAATAATAATCTCTGGCTTTAACTGTCAACCTATGATCAGAGTCTGTTTCAAAGGTGTGGAAGATTGAGGAAAGGTTAGTCTCAGGCAGAAAATCAGCAGGTATCAAATTTTCTAGTCTGTGGTAGTAGATGTTTTCTCAGCCAACCCTGTATATGTCTTCCAGGGCTTACTGCAAATAAACTCTGATCCTAGAAACACGTACATCATTTGTAAAGTTAGCGGTACAACTTATGTTCTAAACCAAAGCTCACTACTAACGAGAACTCAGTATGTTCTACAGCTTTGGAAGTGCTTTCTGGGAGGCAAGTGAAGTGGAAAGAATGTGGCCAACTCTGTAGCTAGGGTCAAGTCTGAACTGGCTCTGATATTTGTACAAAGGGAGACACAATCTGTCTGCATTGTGGAAAAACATCAGGATGGAGAAAAGCCTTTTTAGTTAACAAATGAACTCCCACCCTTTCAGTCTGAAGGCTAAGAGTTCCAACCCATATCTCTGGATTCTCCCACAGAACTCCCTTGCAAAACAGACAGTAGTTGATATTCCTGATATTTCTAAGGTAAAACACACACATACCCTTCCCCCTCTCCACCCTACCCACCCCCCAAAAACCTACAAAAAATAAAAGCTACTTTTGACAAAAGTAGCAGATGCCCCCCAAAATCCCCCCCCTTCAGATCACCTTTGAGAACATTTAACTGGTTTTAGTTCCCAAAGCTAAGTATATCCCACATAATGAACACACATCATCTTCCCCATTACAGCAAGACTCTTAGAGAACACAAAATTTATGACTAGCTGCTACAAATGCTCTTGGTTTGTGGGGTCATACCTATTATGTAATCTTCTCACCACACCCCTCTTTTAGTCTTGTTTTAAGTGTAAACAGCTCCTGTAATCAAGCTAATAACAAGGCACTGGCAACTTGGGAAACCAGCATATTGGGAAATTCCTTTCTCTTGTCCTGTTTTTAATCTTGTGGCTATCATCGTGAACAGCAGAGACTGATCCAGAGTGACAGGGTCAAAACAAACTAATAAGATTTGCCCAGGGAAGTTATTTGCAGAAACAGGCCGAATGGCTGAAAGGGTAAGTCTCTTTCTTCATTTATGAATTCACTTCTGCTTTGTTCCCTCTGTTCTTTATGCAGGCTTCCAGCCAAGGGTTTCTGGTAATTGCTTGGAGTGGATCTTTCTGAAACTTTGCTGTGTGTTATCCAGGAACCATGGAAAAATAGATCCTGCTCTGAATGAATCACTAATACAAGGAGTTAAATGGTTTTTTTCTCCTCATGTTAAACACAATACAAGTCAATACAACTCTACTGCTAACATACCATATTGATTTATGCATGAATTACAGTTTTTCACTTGCATAGCACCAATCATCCTGGAATGTCAACACTGTTATAAAAACTGACTTACACACTACACACTGAGGTCAGTATTTGTATCTTCCTTATATGGAACAGAAAGCTACAATATAAGAAGGAGGGACAGCAAGTCTAATGGTTAGGCATTGAACAGGAATTTAGTAGTTCTGTTCTGCCTCTACTAGTAACTTGTGGGCAAGTCACTTCTGTGATTCCACCTGGTTTAGACATGACTATTTATAATATTGAATACCAATATGACTGTGACATTGGCCTCCCAGGGTGCCATGCTGAGGTAGCTTAAACAGAGCATACTGCAAAGAATGGGACAGGCAAAGCCTTAAATACTGGTGTTTTTAATTCCATAAGATATACCAAGCCAGCAACAAACAGTTTCGTATCACCTCACTGGTCATTCAGAAGACAAAAATAGTTTCCTTAAAATTATCTAGTCTTATGGCTAGCACCCCGCAGCCAAGTCAAATATGATAGGGATTACTGAAAATCTTGCCTAGCATATGTAAAAAAAGTTCTACCATTCCCCAAGGATCAGACACATTACCAAACAGGTCAATGAATATTGTAGATCTTAATCAAATACACAAAATGAGTGCTTATAAACTAAGCTCATATTTATTTTTTTAAAAAGAGCATTAGTTAAAAGATCATGTATCTATAGATGAGAATAAAATCCATATATCAAAAGTAGAGATAACAAAATTGCAAAAAAGACGGTTGCTTACCTGTAACTGTTGTTCTTCGAGATGTGTGCTCATGTCCATTCCAATGTAGGTGTGCACACCTGCATGCACGGTTACTGGAAACATTTTCCCCTTAGCAGCAGTCGTAGACCTGGCCTTGGCGCCCCTTGGAGTCCCGCGGCATGGGCTAACTCTGAAAGCAGCGATGGCGGGCGGGTGCAGAATGGACATGAGCATGCATCTCAAAGAACAACAGTTACAGGTAAGCAACCGCCTTTTCTTCTTCGAATGCTGCTCATGTCCATTCCAACATAGGTGAATCCCAAGCCTTACCTTGGATGGTGCGCGAAGTTATTGTTGGATGGACTGCAGGACTGCTCTCCCGAAAGCCACATCATCCCTGGCTTGCTGGACGATTGTGTAGTGTGTGGAGAACGTGTGGACCAAGGACCACGTGGAAGCCCTGCAGATGTCCTGAATGGGAACCTGGACGAGGAAAGCCCTGGGGGAAGCATGAGTCCAGGTGGAGTGCGCTGTTATCGTGGGTGGAAGCGTGACTTTAGAGAAGGCGTAGCACAGCTTGATGCATGAGGTGATGCACACAGAAATACTTTGAGGGGTGACTGGCGAACTTCTCATTCTTTCGGCCACCTCAACGAAAAGTTGAGTGGACTTGCGGAATGATTTTGTACGATCTAATTAGGAGGCCAGGGCCCAATGCACATTGAGGGTATGCCATCTTCTTTCTTGCTCCAAGCTATGAGGCTTCGAACAGAAAACCAGGAGGAAGATGTCCTGATTGTAGTGAAAAGGGGTAACCACTTTAGGGAAGAAGGCAGGGTGTGGCCTTAGCTGAACCTTGTCCTTAAAAAGGTTGTATATGGGGGTTCTGAAAATAATGCTTTCAGCTCTGAGACCATCTGTGCTGAGGTGATTGCCACCAAGTTCGCCATTTTCCAAGACAGCAAGTGTAGGGAGCAAGAGGCCAGAGGCTCAAAAGGGGAACCCGTGAGTCTGTTAAGGACCAAGTTCAAGTCCCAGGAAGATAAGGGGGCTTTAACCTGTGAAAATAAACTTCCACTCCCTTAAAGAAATGGACAGACATGGGATGAGAAAAAATAGTTCCACCTTGCACCAGCTGATGGAAGGCTGATATTGCTGCCAGGTGCACTCTAAGGTAGGTTAGGGACAGTCCCTGCTCCCTCAAACAGTAGAGGTACTCGAGGACTGACTGGATGGATGAAACTGAGGGCAAGACCCCATGAGACAGAGCCCAGAGTGTAAAGCACTTCCACTTAGCCGCATAGGAACGCTGCATTGAGGGCTTCCTGCTTCCCAGCAGAAGCCCCTGAACTTGGGCCGAACAGCTTCTCTCCTCGGTGTTCAGCCACAGAGCCACCAGGCTGAGAGGTGTAACGAGTCCAGGTTGGGATGGAGGAAACATCCAACGTCCTGGGACAGCAGGTCCGGTCGAAGCGGGAGCTCCCAGTGCGGGAGGGTCGTAAACCACAGCTGGCAAGGCCATGCTGGTGCAATCAGAATGATGTCTGCCCTGTCTGTCTTTATTTTCAGAACAACCTTGTGGAGCAATGGGGTCAGCGGAAAGGCGTACAGTAGACCCTCCAACCATGAGATGAGGAAATTATCTGACAGGGCCCCTTTCTCTGCCCCTTGAAGGGAACAAAACTGTGGGCATTTCTTGTTCCACCACCTGGCGAACAGGTCCACTCAGGGAAAACCTCACTTATGGAAGATCGCAGAGGCTACATACAGGTGAAGAGACCAGTCGTGGGGAGGTAAGAACCTCCTGCTGAGGCGATCCACCTCCGTGTTCTTTATTCCAGGTAAGTGGGCTGCCCGGAGGTGGATGGAGTGTTCCTCTGCCTAGTCCCAGAGCCGAACAGCCTCCGTACATGGGGGCGAGGAGTGGGCTCCCCCTTGTTTGTTTATGTAAAAAACTGCTATAGTGTTGTTTGACAGAACTTGCACTACTTTCCCTGTGATGTTGTGAAGGAAAGCCTTGCAAGCAAGCCTGACAGCCCTTAGCTCCCTTAGATTTATGTGTAGCCTCCACTCTTTCAGAGACCAGAGGCCTTGTGTGCGATCCCCCATACTCAGCTGTGCTCCCCAACCGGTGTTGGAAGCATCGGAAATGGGTGTTACCGAAGGGCCCTCCTCTAGAAAGGGAACCCCTTGGAGGACAACCCTCAGATCCTGCCACCAATGGAGGTGCAAGAGAATATCCCTTGGGATTGTCACCACCTTGTCCAGGGCGTGATGACCGGGAGAGTAGACTGTTGTCAGCCAAGACTGGAGTGGTCTGAGTTTAAAGCATGCAAGCCACACTACCGAGGTGGAGGCCGCCATACATCCCAGGAGGCAAAGGCAGTCCCTGGCCGTTGTCACAGGGCAGCTTCAAAGGTGTTTTATCTTGTTCTTTATGACTTTGAAGCGTGGCCTCGGGAGGAAGGCTCTGGCTCGGACTGAGTCTAGGATTGCCCCTATGAAGTCTATTCTTTGTACCAGAACTAAAGTTGATTTTTCTCTGTTTATCCGCAGTCCCAGTCTGGTGCAGGTGTCCACAACAAGGGTGATGCTGGAGTTCACCTGGTCCTTGGACTGCCCCCTCACCAGCCAATTGTCGAGGTAAGGGAATATGTGTATGCCCCTGTGATGGAGGAACGCTGCTACTATGGCCATTCATTTGGAAAGACCCAGGGGGCTGAGGAGAGGCCAAAAGGAGGGACAGTAAACTGAAAGTGTTGGCCTCATATCATAAAATGTAAAAACCTCCTATGGGCATGATGGATAGCCACATGGAAATAGGCGTCCTTTAAATCGAGGGCGGTGAACCAGTCTCCCGGAGTGAGGGCAGGGATAATTGAGGTTAACGAAACCATACAGAACTTTTACTTCTTTATGTGCCTGTTTAGGTTGTGTAGATCCAGAATGGGCCTGAGGTCTCCGTTGGACTTGGGGACCAGAAAATATCAGGAATAGAATCCCTTTCCTTCTTGGCCTGCAGGAACAAGAGTGACTGCACCCAAGGACAAGAGGGATTGGACCTCCCTGAATAGCAGTTGCTTGTGAGAGGGGTCCCTGAGAAGGGACGGGAAAGGAGGGAGAATCTGGAGGATAGGAACGGAAATGTATTAGGTCGCCCTGGGAGACAGTGGAGAGAACCCAGTGGTCCGTGTTTATACAGGTTCAAACTGGAGCAAAATGGGAGAGGCGGTCCAGGAAGGGCAGTGGGCTTGATGGAGACTGGAAGGCCATCCTTGGGCACACCCTCAAAAGAAACGCTTGTTGTTGTTGTTAGGACGACTGGAGCGGCTCTGGCTATGCTGAGCACGAGAACCTGAGCTCATGTAATAGTGCCTCCTTCCGGCATTTCTAGATTTCTCTCTTTGCCTGTAAAGGGTGAATCTGTGGGATTGAGGCGTAGGCTGGTGTTGTGGTGGAGGGGGAGGGCTAAATGGCCATCTGTTGCCTGCGGAGTATAAATGCCCAGGGATCTCAAGGTGCCCCTGGAGTCCTTGAGCCCATGTAGCTTCTCGTCTGTCTTTTCCGAAAACAGGGCCAGGCCATCGAAGGGCAAGTCCTGGATGGTCTGTTGGACTTCCTGGGATAAACCAGAGGCTTGCAGCCAGGAGGAACGGCGGAAGTAGACCGCCGAGGCCATGGATCTGCCTGCTGTGTCCACTGATCATAGGCCATTTGGAGCGCTGCCTTAGCAACAGGGAGGCCCTCCTCCATCAAGGTCTGGAAATCAGCGCTCTGGTCATGTGGAAGCGCCTCTCCAAAACGTTGGAGGGACTCCCAGAGGTTATAATTTTACCTGCCAAATAATGCGGGGTGGTTGGCAATATGGAAATATAGGCTGGCTGTGAAGTACATTTTCCTACCAAATAAATCAAGTTTCTTACAGTCCTTATTCTTAGGACTGCTGCTTCTGCCAGTCTCTTTGATTTGCGGCATCTACCACTAGGGTACCTGGTGTGGGATGGGTAAACAAATATTCAAAATCTTTGGCCGGAACAAAGTATCTCTTTTCAGCAGACTTTGAGATTGGCGCTATTGGTGAGGGGGTATGCCATAGCGCCTTGACAATCTTTAGCACTCCCTCATGCACCGGGAGGGTGACCTGGGACAGGGCCGCCTCAGCGAGAACATTAAAGAGACTATCCAAGGCCTATTTCAGTTCCTCCGCTTTTAGGCCCAGGCTCGAAGCCACCTTTTGAAGCAGGTCTTGGTAGGCCTTGAAATCATCAAGGGGTTTGGAGGAATTGTGGCCCACCACTTCTTCTGGGGACGAGGAAGAGGAGTGTTGTGGGGCTTGTGCTCCCTCCTCCGGTGGTGCCTCCTGGTCTTCCAACTCCTCTGAGACAGAATGGGGTTTGCTCATGTGTTGTTCGGGAAGCTGACTGGGTACCCACTGACTGGAGGGACTGAGGGCCATGACCCGGCGGGAAAGGCCATGGGCCCCAGCAGGACCAATTAGAGGGCCACTGACCCTGTGGCCACGGGAAAGAGCGGTCCGATGTTGAGTGGCCCTTGCGACCTTTTCCTTTCCCTCTTGAGGAGAAGCGGGAGCTGGTGGAATCGGAGTGGGTCCTCCTGGGGTGGTGTGTTCTTCCTCTAGCCCTTGGAAGCTATTCCAGAACTTTACTCCTCTAATGATTAGAAACCTGCATCTAATTTCAAGCCTAAACTTCTTGATGGACAGTTTATAACCATTTGTTCTGGTAACATGGCATATTGGGCTGCATCAGTAGGAGTGTCGCCAGCAGATCGAGGGATGTGATAATCCCCCTCTATTCAGCACTGGTGAGGCCGCATCTGGAATACTGTGCCCAGTTTTGGGCTCCCCACTACAAAAAGGATGTGGATAAATTAGAAAAGAGTCCAGCGGAGGGCAATGAAAATGATTAGGGGGCTGGGGCACATGCTAAAGCATTCATCTCTTACACGGAGCATTATATCCTTGAAAAAAGTGATCCTGAAATATCCATTACCAGCTCTCTCACTGAATCACTCTGACCCTGGGCAAGCCACTTACCCTTCTTGTGGCCTCAGTTTCCCATTGCAAAGATAATACTTGATGAAGATGTAAAAGCACTGAATGGAACTACTGTTTGCCAGAAGCTGAGAATGGACGATGTGATGAATCACAGTTTTGTTTATACCCTCTGAAGCACGTGGCAAATGCCAGGTCAAGAGACAGGATACTAGGTTAGATGGACCATTGGTCTGACCCTGTATGGATGTTCTTATGTAAATGCTTAAAATTAAGCTCATGCTTAAATATTATAACAGCTCAGGACCAATGTTCCCTCTAAGGTTTGGCGGCTTGTGTGCAAAATTTTCAAGCCGTGTGCAAAACTTTTTCTGAATACAATTTTTGTGTAAACTCACATGACAGAAATTATAGGCATTAATTGAAGTTAAAGTAATTGTAAATAGAATTAATTAATTGTGTTTAATTGAATTGGAATGAATTTTGAATTGAAATTTAATTTTTAGAAAGGTTTTTATTTAAAATTAATTTTTTTAAAGTTTTTTTTAA
>ML685756.1:2118872-2179147 GCA_007922175.1 Pelusios castaneus
GGAGGCTGATCCCGGCCCCGTGCTAGGAGGCCGAGGCTGTGGATTAGCCCAGCCCCGGCCGGGAAGTCGAGGTGGTCGGCGGGTGGGAGCCCGGGAGCCCGCCGCGGCCGCAGCCACCCCGCTGCCCTGGCCGCGTGGGGCAGGCAGGCAGGCCCGTGCTCCTGACCCTAGCCTGAGCCTGCCTGTCCCACCATGGGGGTGGGGAGGGCCAGCCCAGAGGCCGGGCGCAGGCCGGGTGTGCCGCGGCAGAGCCACTGCCCCGGGGGTTGGAGGGAGCAGCAGGGGCTGCCGGGCTGCGCGGGGGTCCCTCACTGCTGCGCAGCTTAGAGGGAACACTGCTCAGGACCTATAAAAGCAAATTAGTAGTAATAATATATTTAACAGGACCTTAGGGATTGTCCATATGGAGATTGGTCCTCATGGAAACTTTGTGCACACCAAGCCAATGTATGAACATAGAGCATTGTAGCCTGCTGTGCACATTCTAAGACATACTAAAAGCTCCATAGTGCACTTTGATGCACAGCCATTTGAAATTTTAGAAGTGTCCACATGGCAACCTATTGCCTGGTAGGCTACAGCATTGCATATTTACACCCTGGCTTACTGTGCATTAACTAACCCTGCAGACAACCCATTAGAAAATCTCTTCTAAAGATATTTTCAAGTGAGGTGGGCAGAAGACAGGAAGAAATAGAAAAGGGCTGGGAAGTTACCTGCACAAATAACCTGCCCCCAAACATATGAAATTTCAAAAGCATAAGATTATTTTTCTCCCTTTAGAGAGCTTGACTTTTAAAGAAGAAAAGGTTTCTTACCTGTAACTGGTATTCTTCGAGATGTGTTGCTCATGTCCATTCCACTTTAGGTGTGCGTGCGCCGCGTGCACGAGCTGCCGGAAACTTTTCCCCAGCGTCCCCCGGGGCCGTCAGTGGAGCCCCCTACAGTCGCGCCTTCGCGGCGCACTATAAAGGGTCCCGACAGCCCTGCTCTCCCAGTTCCTTCTTGCCATAGTCCGACAGAGGGGTAGAAGGGCGGGTGTGGAATGGACATGAGCAACACATCTCGAAGAATACCAGTTACAGGTAAGAAACCTTTTCTTCTTCTTCGAGTGATTGCTCATGTCATTCCACTTTAGGTGACTCCCATAGCCTTACCTGAGAAGGAGGGGTCAGACTTTAAATACTTGTTGCCTGAAGGACCGCCCTGCCGAGCGCAGCATCCTCTCTGGCTTGATCCACAATAGCGTAGTGCGAAGCAAAGGTGTGCACCGATGACCAGGTGGCAGCCTTGCAGATGTCCTGGATGGGGACTGATGTCAGGAAAGCCACGGACGACGCTTGGGCCCTTGTTGAATGGGCCGTAATCTTTGGGGCTGGCTTGCCTGCTAGCCTGTAGCATTCCCTGATACAGTCCATGATCCAGGAAGTGATCCGCTGTGCTGAGACCACCCTGCCTTTCAGCCTCTCTGCTACTGCTAGGAAGAGCTGAGGAGACTTCCTAAAGGGTCTGGTCCTTTCCAGGTAGAAGGCCAGGGCCTGCCACACGTCCAGCGTGTGTAGCCTGCGCTGTCTGTCGGTTGTGTGAGGTTTCGGGCACAGTAGTGGTAGGTAGATGTCCTGATTTACATGGAAAGTCGAGACTACCTTGGGGAGAAAGGCTGGATGTGGGCGGAGGCGCACCTTGTCTTTAAAAAATACGGTGTACGGCGGGTCAGCTGTCAGCGCCTTGATCTCCGAGACTCTCCTGGCTGAGGAAATGGCTACTAGGAAGGCCACTTTCCATGAGAGATATAGTAGCGAGCAGGACCCCAGAGGCTCAAATGGGGGGCCCGTGAGTCTTGCGAGAACAAGGTTCAGGTCCCACTGGGCTACTGGGCAGCGGGTCGGAGGAAAGACTCTATCGAAGCCCTTCAGAAACCTTTTGACCAGAGGGTTCGTGAAGACTGAACGGCCTGCCTCCCCTTTGTGGAAGGCCGAGATTGCTGCCAGATGGACCCGAATGGAGGAGCTCACCAGGCCCTGTTGCTGGAGGGCTAACAAATAGTCTAGGATTACAGGAATGGGGGCTCTAGGCAGTTCCACATTCTTGTCTGCCAGCCATGCAGAGAAGCACTTCCATTTGGCTTGGTAACTCAGCCTCGTCGAGGGCTTTCTACTGCTGAGGAGAATGTCCTTCACCTGCTGAGAGCATTGCAGCTCTTCTGCGTTTAGCCATGGAGGTTCCACGCTGTGAGGTGTAGAGCTTTCACATCCGGGTGTCTCAGCCTGCCCTCGCCCTGGGAGAGGAGATCCGGTAAGCACGATAGGGTTATGGGGTCGCAGATCGAGAGCTCTAAAAGCTTGGGGAACCAATGCTGCCTGGCCCATGCTGGTGCTATGAGAATTACTGCTGCTCGGTCCTGCTTGATCTTGATGAAGACTTTGTGGATTAGCGGGGTGGGGGGGAATGCATAAAGGAGTCTGCCCTCCAAGGCATGAGGAATGTGTCCGAAATCGAGCCTGGGCTCTGTCCTTGGAACGAGCAGAAGCTCTCGCATTTTGTGTTTGCCTCCGATGCAGACAGGTCCACTAGGGGAGTACCCCACTTCCGGAAGATGCCCCTTAGGACATTTTCCCTCAGAGACCACTCATGTTGTAGAAAGGACCTGCTGAGGGAATCCGCTATTCTGTTGACCCGGTACATATGCCGCTATCAAGTGTATTGAATGGGAGAGGCAGAACTCCCAGAGATCCAGTGCCTCTTTGCACAGACGAGAGGAGCGAGTCCCCCCTTGCCTGTTTATATAGAACATTGTGGCTACATTGTCCGTGCGAACCAACACTACCTTGTTCTGCAGGTGAGGGCAAAACGCCTGACAGGCTAGATGCACCGCTTTGAGCTCGTGGACGTTGATGTGGGCCAGGAGGTCCCGCTGGCTCCACAGGCCTTGAGTCCTGAGGTCCCCAATATGCGCCCCCCACCCGATGTTTGACGCGTCTGTGGTAAGGCAGACTGACAGTTAGGGGACCCGGAAGGGGACTCCTGCACATGCCCACCTGGGGTTGGTCCAGCAGCTCAATGTTTCGAGGACCAGTTGGGGGATTGACACTATCTTTCCCATGCTGTCCTATGCTGGGCGATAGACTGAGGCCAACCAGGCCTGAAGGGGCCTCATTTTCAGCCTTGCATATCTTATGACTGAGGTGCATGCCGCAAACAGGCCTAGAAGCCTCAGGACCGCACGCACAGTGCATGTCGGGTGGCTTCTTAGCTCCCTTAATGAGTTGACGATCATCTCGAATCGATCCTTCGGAAGCGAAGCCCTGGCTACGCTTGAGTCCAGGGTTGCCCCTATGAAGTCTATCCTCTGAGCCGGCGAGAGGACGGATTTCTGTGTGTTCACCACCAGCCTTAGCTCGCTGAAGGTATGTTGGATTACTCGAAGATGCCCCCTGACTTGGCCTCTGGTCAGGGCCTTCACTAACCAGTCGTCCAGGTATGGAAAAACTTGGATGCCTTGGTGCCTGAGGCAGGCAGCTACCACTGACAGGCACTTTGTGAAGACCCTTGGTGCGGCCGAGAGTCCAAATGGCAGCACTGTGAACTGCAGATGAGTGTCGTCTGCAACGAATCTGAGGAACCACCTGTGGTGTGGTGCTATGCTTATGTGAAAATACGCGCCCTTCATGTCGAGGGCGGCGTACCAATCTCCTGGATCCAGGGAACGGATGATGGAGGCCAGGGATACCATCTTGAACTTGAGCTTCCTCAGGTGTTTGTTGAGCCGTCTCAGGTCGAGGATGGGGCGGAGACCGCCTTTTGCTTTTGGAATAAGGAAATACCTTGAGTAGAATCCTCTCCCTTTCCGATGGTGAGGGACCTTCTCCACCGCTCCCACTTCCAGCAGTCGGCAATTCTCCTGTTGGAGCAGGTGTACATGAGCTGGGTCCCTGAAAAGGACTGGGAAGGGGGTGGTGGGTGGGAAGGGGGTGCAGAAGAGAATTGCAGGGAGTAGCCATGCTTTATGGTGCAGAGGACCCACTGGTCCAAAGTGATGAGCTCCCACGCGTGGTAGAAACGGGATAACCGGTTGCAGAAAGTAGGGGTGGATGGATCCGGATTTGAGAAGGGGACGCCGACCTCGGGCGTACCCTCAAAACCCTTTCTTCTGGGAGGGAGGGCGACGAGAGCGGCCTTGCCCTGAATCCGATGCGCTCCTGCTCCTTCTGTTGTTCTGGCCCCTCCCCCGGTAAGAGTCCTGTCTCCGATTGTACCCCCTCGATGGAGGTTGGGGTTTAAAGTATTTGCACTGGGGGGGGGGGGCGGTGTGGAGGCCCAGGGACTTTAAAATCGCTCTCAAGTCTTTCAGGCTCTGAAGTTTAGGGTCTGTTTGGGTGGAGAACAAGTCTGGGCCCTCGAAGGGCAGGTCCTGGATGGTGCTTTGGACCTCCTGCGGCAGGCCTGAGGCCTGAAGCCATGAGCACCGCCTCATGGCTACCCCTGAGGACATGGATCGGGCCATTGCATCAGCGGCGTCCAGGGTGGACTGGAGCAGGACCTTGAACACCACCTTACCCTCCTTGACCATCGCCGATAACTCAGTTCTTGACGATTGGTCGAGCTTGTCCTGGAATTTGTCCATGGAGGCCCAGGAATTGAAGGCGTATCTACTTAGGATCGCCTGCTGATTTGCGATCCTAAGTTGCAGCCCCGCCGTGGCATATACCTTGCGTCCAAACAGGTCCAGACTTGGAATCCTTGGCCTTCAGAGTCGGGCCCTGGTGGCCCTGCCTCTCTTTCTCGTTGGCAGCCGCCACTACTAATGACCCCGGGGTGGGGTGAGTGTAAAAATGTTCATAACCCGAGGATGGGAGGAAGTATTTCCTTTCAGACTTCTTGGCAGTAGGGGTTATAGAGGCCGGCGTCTGCCAAAGGGCCTTGGTATTGTCCCTGATAGTCTTTATGAGGGGTAAGGTGACTCTCAAGGGGCCCTCTGGGGTCAGGATGTCCACCATGGGGTCAGCCTCCTGGACTATTTCCTCCGCTTGAAGGCCCATGTTGCGGGCCACCCTACGCAGTAGGTCCTGATGTGTCTTGGCATCATCGGGAACTGCTGCTGGGGCCGCACCAGCTACGGCTTCATCTGGTGATGACAACGACGAGCCTTGAGGAGGAATCAGCGCTCCTTGGCTCTCGGCACCGGACTGGGGGCGTTTTGGACGCTCGCTCCCGGCGGTGCCGGGATCCTGGGCGTCCTCTGCAGCAGAGCCAGGGTCGGAGAGGTCTGTGGCCGCTGGTGGGGCACTGGCCGTGTAGGACGGGCGGGTCCTTGAGCCTGAGGCCATGGAGCGCGACCTGCCTGAGAGCTGGCCCTGTGCCTGGTGGAATGCCCAGGGCATCCAGAACGGCCACTGGGAAGGCATCTGCCAATGAGGCGGTGCCACATGGCCCTGGCCCAAGCGGTGCTGTTGTGGGCTTCTCCTGGACCTGACTGATCCTGACTCAGAGTCCGAGGAGAGGTTGCTGCGTGGGGACCACGGCGGAGCGGTGCCGGGTGGTGCTGGCGGGGTGCGGTGCTGGGGGGACCTCAGCCTGGTCGCCTCCACTGCACGGCCGCTTTCCCGGCGACGGTGCAGAGACGGTGCCGTGGGGACCTCGGTCTCTTTAACATCGGGGGCTTCCCTCTAGATACCGGTGCCGGTGTTAGGCTTCATGTCGGGGAAGTAACCTCCTCAATTAACTCCCTGGCTGCCTCGAAGGTCTCAGGAGTGGAGGGTAGGTGAATGTCCTCCTGGAGAATCTCCCTCGTAGGGGAGCTTGCCGGCACCGGACTCAACGAGCCCCTTCCTGGGGCCGGAGTCGATGGTGCCGGGTCTCGGCTGGCCAGCGTTGAGCGGCCCACCACGGGTCCTGCTCTGCTGGCTCCCTCCTTGCTTTTAGGTGCCGAGGAGTGGCCTCTGTCCACTCTCTTCTTCTTAGGCGGTACCAGGGAATGAGAGCGGTGCCGCCGTTTTTCTTTGGCCCCTTTCTTCTGTGCTGGTGATCGGCGGTGCCGTGGTTCCTTGGGCGTGCCCTTGGAACGCGGCGACTGAGGGACGGTTGGTGTGCTCTGCACCGAGGCCGCACCGGGCGTTTCCGGTGCCGGAGGGCGTAGCGCCTCCTCCATCATCAGGAGTTTTAGTCTCTGGCACCTTTCTTTCTGCGTCCTGGGACGGAAATTTCTACAGATCTTACAGTGTTCTCCTAGATGGACTTCACCGAGGCACTTGAGACAGGAGGAGTGCGGGTCATCCAAGGGCATCGGCCTTTTACATGTGCCGCACGGCTTAAAGCCAGGCATGCCCCAGATCCGCTCTGGACAGCAGGCCCCCTAGATGTTGGGGGGGGGGGGCGCTTTTAACTAACTATGATCTACTTTTCTGACTAACTAATCTACTAACAACGAACAAACTAGACGGGGAAGCTCTTGCAGTGTGCAAGAGAGAGACGTTCCAGCAGCCGCTACGGGTGGTAAGAAGGAACTGGGAGGGCAGGGCCGTCGGGACCCTTTATAGTGCGCCGCGAAGGCATGACTGTAGGGGGCTCCACTGACGACCCCGGGGGACGCTGGGGAAAAGTTTCCGGCAGCTCGTGCACGCGCCACGCGCACACCTAAAGTGGAATGGACAGGAGCAATCACTCGAAGAAGAAGTTACTTAACATCTTCCATATAGCTGAACCAGGCATCTTTCCACCAACTGCAGAAAATGTCTCTTCTTTCTTTTCAGTCACATGTAACTTTATATCACTAGTGAAATAAAGTCGGGTTTGGGGAAGTCTTTTCTTACTTTCTTTTCACATGGCATGCTGTAGATAGGCAGAAGTGAGTGGATCAGTTTGACGGCTTGTATCCACTATTCAGGCACAAGATATATAACTGAAGTGGTGGTTTTTGTGATGTTACTTGTGGGTAGCAAAGTGCTTGTTTTACAGTTTATTCATTCCTTTGAGTGAAAGATATTGCCCAATGCTGTAAGTACTGTAGGTTCCTAATGTCATGAAGTGGAGTGATCTAATTCCACCCAGAGATCGGTAATTTACCCTGTTCAGCTCAGCTAACCCCATTCCTTTTCCCTTTTCTGAAGTGTGAGGACAGAGCAGGATGTACAAGAGCAGAACTCTGCAACTCAGTTCGGGCCAGACCAGAGGAGTTAAGATGCCCTTCCCAGGAAACTGAACCGCCAGCAGAGCCCACAAGCAGCGGTGGCAGGTGATGACCTTCCAGAGCCAGCTTGAGGGGAAGGCCAGCTGTTGCCCCAGGAGACAGAGACCCTGTGAGGGAATGGAGGGCAGGCTTCCCGACAAAGGAGACTGGGAACCAGGCCCCAGCAGCCATGGAGCAGTCCTCCAGATACCAGAAGAAAGTAGCCCAGGGAACAGACACATAGATTGTGCGGTGTTGCTGGGAGGCAAGGCAAGACAGTAACTCCCTGTTCTTTCACCAACTCCGTGATGAGATCACCTATCGCTTCTGGGACCCGGTGGAGCAGGATGGACCCAGATCCCCTACTCCAGCCACACTCTGGGGGCTGAATGAGCACGATCCCTTAGGCCAGGAGGCCATGGGTGATTTGCTCAGTTGCACAGCTGCAAGCCAGAAAACCTGAGAAGCTAACTAGTTGTGAGTGCTGCTTGCCAAAGAGGGAGCCCCATGAGTCCTGATTGCACACTGCTGCTAAAGGGGGCACTCCAGACCTTGAGATGCAGGGAAATTATGCTAAACTGAGTTGATCTGGATGAACTGTTAACTTCATTGCATTAATCTCATATTAGAATAGGGTTAATGAACAGAGTTTGGGGGTTTTTTTATTCAAAGAGATGACAGGGGTGGGGAGGAGAATTTATGCACATCAAAAAGAGAGGCTCAAGTCAAGCACTTGGATTTGATCTTCAGAGCTGCATTTCCTATCTCTGTTTAAGTAGAACCAAACTCTGGATTCAGACATTTCTGAATCTGAAGGAGGGAATATGGGAGAGAGGTAAAATGTGAATATGAATTTCACAAACTTTAGGGACCTATCTTAATTTAGCTAACAAACAGGTTCCATCCAGAACCAGAGACTGTCCAAAACTGGAGCCAACCTTTTTGTTTGTATGGACTCCTTTGCACTTTTATTTGCATAGATGGACCCACACAAGAGATCTGAAGTTCTTACAGAAAGAAGGGTACTATCGATGAAGTTCTAGGTTTGGTTTTGAAGCTTAAATTTTTGCTTTTGCTATTTTTGTTTCAACGTTGGTCTCTTACACTAATTTGTTTTTCTATGACAACAGAGTCTTGTGGCACTTTTGAATTTGACTACATGGAGGGCACTGAATACAGCCGTTTGAAGTGGATTTCTGTTAGTCTTTAAAAGTGCCATAAGACTCTGTTGTCTTTCTACAATAGACTAACACGGCTACCCCTTTGGAATTTGTTTTTCTATATCTTTTATGGGAAAACACACCTAAACGTCTGACTTTTTCACTAAAGGCATAGACAGACAGAGACAGACAGACAGACGTGAAGGGCTTTTCAAATATGAAGTGTAATTAAAATACAAAAACTGTTCAGGTAACATTAAAGTCAAGAAACTCAACAGTTAAGGTTCTTGGAATGATGTTAACATGGCCTTTCTGTATATTTATAGTATACAGTTAACAATAATCATCAAAATATTATGATATACTTTTTAAAAAATCTCTGAAATTTCAACATGCAATAATACAAAATAGCCAAGAAAATTACTAAGAATCTTACCACTAGAGCCCTGAAAATCTGTAGATATCCACATCTGTGGATGCAATCCAGATATCAGTGGATCATTTCTTGTGCATGCAGATCAGATGTGGATCCACATCTTTGCAGGGCTCTACTTACCGTTTCATTCTTTGATTCAACAGTTTTTAAATACTTGACTTAAATGTTATGGGAATGTAGGTTTTAAAATATTAATATCCCTGTTTATTTGGCAGAGATGGGGGAGCTAAGAAGAGAACCAAAAAAATCACTTTTAAGGTTATGAGCCATGCACTTGCACTAACCAGATTTACAGACCAACCTGATTTCCTTCTATGATGAGATGACTGGATTTGTGGATGTGGGAAGAGCCGTTGACGTGGTATACCTTGACTTTAGCAAGGCTTTTGATACGGTTTCCCACAGCATTCTCGTCGGCAAGTTAAGGAAGTATGGGTTGGATAAGTGGACTGTAGGGTGGATCAAAAACTGGTTAGATCAACGGGCTCAGCGGGTAGGAATCAATGGCTCGATGTCTGGTTGGCAACCGGTAACGAGTGGAGTGACCCAGGGGTCGGTCCTGGGGCCGGTTCTATTCAACATCTTCATTAATGATCTTGATGATGGAATAGACTGCGTGCTTAGTAAGTTTGCGGATGACACCAAGATACTCTGGAGGGCAGGGACAGGATCCAGGGAGACTTGGACAAATTGGAACACTGGGCCGAAAGAAACCTCATGAGGTTCAACAAAGACAAGTGCAAAGTCCTGCACTTAGGACGAAAAAATCCCATGCACTGCTACAGGCTGGGGACCGATTGGCTAAGTAGCGGCGCTGTAGAAAAGGACCTGGGGGTTATGGTGGATAGGAAGATGAATATGAGACAACAGTGTGCCATTGTTGCCAAAAAGGCCAATGGCATATTAGGCTGCATCAGTAGGAGTATTGCCAGCAGATCGAGGGATGTGATAATTCCCCTCTATTCGACACTGATCAGGCCGCATCTGGAATACTGTGTCCAGTTTTGGGCTCCCCACTACAGAAAGGATGTGGACAAATTAGAAAGAGTCCAGCGGAGGGCAACAAAAATGATTAGGGGGCTGGGGCACATGACTTATGAGGAGAGACTGAAGGAACTAGGCTTATTTAGTCTACAGAAGAGAAGACTGAGGGGAGATTTGATAGCAACCTTCAACTACTTGAAGGGGTGCTCCAAAGAGGAGGGAGCTAGGGTGTTCTCGAGGGTAACAGAGGACAGAACAAGGAGCAATGGTTTCAAATTACAGCTGGTGAGGTCAAGGTTGGATATTAGGAAAAACTTTCTCACTAGGAGGGTGATGAAGCATTGGAATGGGCTATCTAGGGAGGTGGTAGAATCTCCATCTTTGGAGATTTTTAAGGCTCGGTTAGACAAAACTCTGGCTGGGGTGATTTAGGGGGAGTGGTCCTGCTTTTTAGCAGGGCGTTGGACTAGATGACCTCGTGAGGTGCCCTCTAACCCTATTATTCTATGATGCTAAAAAAAGAGCACAGAGAGCATGGGCAATGACAGACATGGTTTATCCCAACTACACCACTGAGGAACCTTTGTCACAGGCTGGATGTACAGCACTTAGAAGGGAGTGAGTAGAGCAGTTCCCAGTGCTTGATGTGATGTGAACACTTCCTGGGAAAATCTAGGTGAGACCCATCCTCTCATTTCATAGAGCAAAATGTAAATGCCATTGGGTAACAATTTTTAATTCCTGTGGTGGGTAGGGGTGGCTGGTACTTGATGAATGGCTATAATTGCAGTGTATAGCCCACAGGTTCCACGCTGATGTTTCACTTTTATCAATGCAATGCAAGGAATCCAATTTCCAAGACAATGGGTACCTAATAAGTAATTAAACATGTTTTGGGCTACTATAGACCAGAGGACAATGCTTAGGTAGGGCTGAATATGGGAGTAATTAAACCAAGGCTCCAAGGTCAATGCTCCCCACAAAAGTTGTGTATACAAAGTAAAATGAGGAGGGGTCCTAGTGAACATAATGTATAAGGGCTCCAAATTTCTCTTGAGAGGCCTGGTAACTACTCAAACAATTTGCTATGTGAAAACACATTAGGTACTTTTTCACCATCAAGTCTTACCAAGACTATAAAGTGACTTTTCAAGTCACTAAGTAACATATTCATTAAAAATACAAAAAGCATCCTAAAAATATATAAAAAGAACAGGCACACATTCTATATTTCAGATCAAATCCCATAGCCCCTTTGCATGTGAGAAGTCTGTCACAGCCCTTGCACAGTAATTTTATTTAAAAAAAAAAAGAGAGACAAGATCAGCCTATAACATAAACCTTATCAGCTTCATAAAATGTATTATACAGTGAAGTTTTTTTGGGGGGGAGGGAGAAGAGTTGGGGGGCAAATCAAACCAATAAAACCAGTAAAATATATAACAATCTTTAGTTTTAAAGAAACATCATGTCTTTGATATGTACAGAGCATAGTCAAACAAAGAACACAAAGCACAAAGAAATATAGAGAGACATTTTGTCCATACCTAACTAGAGATATATACAATGGTGATATACAAGAAACACAAATGTGTTTAGAATTCGCTGTGGTCACCATTCCTGTCTCCGGAATTACTAGAAGAGATATTGCAAGTACTCCCAATATTTAAATTCCTCCAAACACGGGAGCACTCAGTGGCTGGCTAGTTCACAATGGCTATTTGAAATCATGTCCTCCAGGGACAAGCTGTTTTTGGCAGTCCAAAAAAGATATTAAAACCATCGGGGGGAAAAGGGGGAGATCAGAAATCATCTTTCCTCCCCATGAGTATTCCAGCTCAACAGGATGGAAGAGATGCAAATTAAAAGCAGGATGAGGAATAGGTGGGGACACACCCTTGAGTAGAGGCAGAAAAGCGCTACTCTTTCCACTGGCTCATTTCAAATTAATCAATTACATGCTGGCATTTGTTTGTCACTCCTGAGTTCCCCCAGCTGATTCTGCCTGAAGTTTGTCCAGTCATTGCTTAATTTTTTTAAAATAATACATAAATTTATAAAATAACTACAAACAGGTACATAATTATTCCCCCACAATAAATGATTAAAAACTATCAAAAGTAAAAATCTTTGCTGGTATTTTTCACATTCTACAAATTACTGATCTAAACCCCTTACAGGTTTTTTTAATCCCTTAAAATTTTATTCTTAAATTATAATGGTGCAGAGTGGAATAGCCATCTGCATATTTTTCTACACATTTATTATTTTCTACGTTTTCCTTTTTTTCTTGAAGACTTTTTTGGCACTAGTTCGTCAAAGGCTGCCATTTCATCTTCTCCTTCATTTTCAAAGTCTTTATCGTGTGAAAAACCTATTTAAAAAACAACAAATTGTTCAAAAGGGCATAAGATTAGAACTTTCTTTTCCTAAAGGCATGGCAAAGATACCTCTATTTCTTATTTAGGCTCCAATTCAACAAAGCATGTAAGCACAGGTGCCATGCAGAACTATGTGCTTAAGACCAAATTGACTTTACTAAGCCTTAACCATGTGCTAAAGTGCTTTGCTGAATAAGGATGAATTGCTGAACTAGGATCTAATGAAATTTAAAAAACAAACAACAAATTTACAGCCAAATAAATAAAATCAAGTTTAATGAAATACCACTATTTAAGCTAAATAGTGGGGGGGAGTGGTAGAGGGAAAAGGAAATCAATGTTTCTTTGAAAGCTCTCCTAGCAGTTCTTAGCAAATTCCTCTAGCATATTTACATTTTATAACAAAATTAAACACAAAAGAAACTCAACATAAGTGTCAAAATAAAGACCTTTCTTAAGTAGATTCATTAGCTTCAATCAATGAACCTGTTGCAAGTAATTTTTGTATGAACGTTTCAGTCTCAGTGACTTTGATATGCCTCTTGCATTGAAGATTTAATTTTACACTGAAGACCTGTTAATTTTATTTTTATATTTATGGTTCTTTTTAATAAAGTATTTTTCCCCCATTAAGCTCTGATGTGAACAGAAGAGCATGTTTAATCTGCGCACCAAAGTACTTATTTCTCCCTTGGATTCCTCCTAACGGTGGGCAGACCCTCAGGACCTGAATCTGCTACCATTGGCGTCAGTAAGCATTTCCCCACTGACTTCAACAGCGAGCTGGAAGAAGGCTTTAATGCTGCCTACAGAACTAAGAGCTCACTCGCACTGTGTTTTAACTCTCTTTGTACTGTCAGAAGCTAACTAGTTATGTTACCGTGATCCAAATCACTGGTCTAAAAAACACAGCTTTAGATTAAACAAACATAACATGCCAAAAGTTTTATTACTGGGTACTGCCTTCTTTCTCAACATAATTATTATGGCCCTAATCCAACAGTTAAGTACATGCTTAACATTAAGCACTTAAGTATTCCCAAGGATTTTAGTCGAACTACTTCCATGCTTACAGTTAAGTTTACGTTTAAGTTTTATGGTAGATTACGGTGCATATGTGAATCACTATCTCGTAGAAAGCAAAGTCAAATGAAAATAAAAAGATCCCTATATGTCAAATATTATTTCTTTTGCCCTATATCCAGATGAAAAGAGAACATTTTAAAAAGGGTTAAGAAAATCAGTCCTATTAAAAACCATTGACCTAAGAATGTTGGGTTATACAGATATCAGTCCAAAAATGTACTGATGCTGAAAAGTTCTGAGAAATAAATTCCCTAGTCTTTGGTGAAGACATTTTCCTTCCCTTTTCATAGTTATTTGTTTCTGTTCTGAACAGCACACATCTATATACACTATCTACTCTGTCCTCTTTGGCTTTGCAGTAATGGTAGGGGCATCGATAAAATCTAGAAGATGAGTCTCGCTCCACAAATTAAAATACTACCATATAATTTCTGTGGTGTATGGAGACTTGCATAATTTGATGACATACCTTCCTCCTTTACCATATATGACTCAGTGTTCTCCAGCCACTTATAAGCCTGACCAAGGTTAATGGACAAACTGCTAACAAGCTTGGTCATTATTTCTTGAGCTGAAATAGATAACAAAAAGTTAAACATATTAAGATAGTGTTTCTTATCTGAGAATTGGATAGCGACTTAGAGACACAACATCTTTCCTTTAGTGTGGATTATAGGGCCACACTGCACTGAAAGTTTCACGTAGGATTTTGAGTGACTCAGCAAGAATTCCTTCTGGGGATTCCAGAAATGCATGCTGTAGGAAAGAGAGACCATCAGAAGAAAGGACAGAGTATACACTACTCACCATATCAATCAATTCTCACAGACAAAGAGAGACAGGGTCACAGCCCCACCCTCACCTTCTCCCTTTTAGAAAGGCCATGCACAGAGCCTGAATTCCCCATCAACATTATGGCTTGCCCAATGCAGGGCAAAAGAGATTCATTGAATTCTCTACTCAATCTACTAAAATTCTACAGGTCCCGGCATCATACAAACACAGATGTATTGTTGCATTTGTTTAATGAACTGTAATATTACAGACTTAACAAAACATTTTCAAAAGGGGAAAAAAATCTTCAGAAGCAAAATATAAACTTGTATGAAAAGTTTCCTCCAGGATAGCAAAATAAAGGTAGCAGCTACTAAGATTTTGCAGCTAAAGCTAAAATTAATGATTAAATATGTGAATAATTACTATTATAAAGCTAATCAGAATATTCATTGAACAGACCTACTCAAGTTGACAGAATGATTTCTTAGACAAATAACTGATGATAGGTTGGCTACATGTTCCCAAAGAAACAGCTGTGGTGACTTACACTACCTGATGATGTGGCCCACTGACTATTTAATTCTATGAAAACAGAAGGGAAAACATGCCTGGGTCCATTAACTAACCAAGATTTTTGTACTTGAAATAAAAGACTCCCAATTCAAACTGAAATCTTCAGCTTTTCTTTGTTCTGTATGAAGTTTTGCTGCAAGGGAAAAATGTTAGGCAAAATCTGAAGCAGCAAGAGGACGTTTGTATTTACAATACAGTAGTAATCCATCTCTCTGCTCCTGGAAAGAGTTTGTATATGAATTTTGTTTTAATGTATTCATTTTAAAATCTAGAAAAGTATAAAAAACCCTTAAGAAACAGTGGGATTATTTGTTCTAGATAGAAGTCAGCAACTTTCTCCAATGTAAGTTCACAGAGAGGCAAGCCCACGGCACATGCAATAAACTGATTTTTTTTTTTGCATTTGACATCTTTGTAAAAAAAGATTTTCCAAATTATATAATGTTTCCATGTGAGGCGTAATATAAGACTTACATGACACAGTGGTGAATACAAGCTTGCAAAATTCTACTCACCACAGCAAGGAGTTGGTTTTTGAATGGGTGAGTGAAATATTATTAGATTTTTCATTACCAATCACCTTAAACACATGGATGGCATCCCACGGCTGAAGAACTATCAGGGCAGTTTTGAAGACTGGTCCAGAATTAATGACAGTGTTTTGGTTTCCAGTGCTTGATTCTTCCCAACAGCAATTAATCCATCCTATTCTGTTCCTAGATCATTGTTGCTAACTTTACATTTCCTTGCCAGAGCCAGTGCAAGTCATCAAATATATATTAAGCAAATATGAAATAACATTTGTATCAAAATATTTATGTCCTACAATATGTGGCTTAATGCAACTCCTGTTCAGTCACTGTTAGCATTGCTTTTTCACCTTGTGCACACTGAGGATTTTAGTAATGTTCCCACCATTCGTCTAGCTCCAGTGCGGCTTCATCAGAGCTAGAGGCGCAAGCATAGGCTAACTGCAGGTGTCCTTACTCAATGCATAGTCTCACCTGGACACTACTCTACACCAGCACTCCTGTCTTACTAGCACTGCTGGAGCTGCTATACCAAGAGCAGAAGAATTCCTAAAAACTCTCAGTGTAGACGTAATTAGTTATGCCTAGGAATGTGTATGCGTCAGAAAAGTTAGAAACTGCCATGACAGCAGCACCACATCACATATCTAAACTTTTTTTTTTTTTTTAAACTTTCATTAAAGAGCTGAACTTGAGACCCTCCTAGACTACTCATTTTATCTGCTGACTGTATTATTTGAATACTCATGTGCGTTCATTAAATATAAAATTTAAATGAAAAGAAATGATAACAGTCCTTAATTTTAACTTGCTTTCATTTGGCAAAAACTGAGAGGCAGTGTGGATCTTTCTTTAGAAGCAGACTTCAACAATACAGGCCTGATTCTCAATTCACTTGCACTAGAGTAAATCAGGTGTAATTCCACTGAAAAGCAGTACCAGCAAAAGGAAAACCAGGGCCTATATTATTACTGCGTCACAAAAATAGACACTAGCATACTTATCACATATTGTTGAAGAATGCATTTTCCTCAGTGGTATGTCACGTCATTCAAGCATTGCAGGAACCTAAAATATGATACAATACAAGCTACATGCAATGAGATGGCGTGATAAGGAACACAACAAAAAATGTCTTACCATCAGCCCAAGCTTTTCTCTTATAGATGTCCTCTACTATATCCGAAATCTTCTTAATGTTCTCTTGAATTTTTCTTTGCACCACATTGGAATGCTCTTTATATGCCAAGTGACTTTTAATCCAGGCATTTTGTTCAATTGTGTCCACTACATTTAACCCGTCACTTAATATTGGATCCACATACTGTTTGAAAAATTCCAAATAATTCTGGTAAGCAGCATATTTATTTCTATGCTCTTCCACGTATACATGTTTTCTGTAACTCTCACGTGTCACAAAGATTTCACTCCTTTCCATGTTCTTTTCTTCTTGAATGGTCTCTGTTGGTATCATAGCTTCAGAAGTTTCTTTCTCAAAGTCTTCACTCTGGTTTAAGAGGTTTTCAGGACCCTGAATAAACTTGACTCCACAAAGATCACACTGTGTTTGATCAATATCTGCTTTTTTAAAGATTCCTGATAACAGTTCTTTCATTTCCATCCCAATGAGATCTGTTTTTGAACAGGATTTCCTCTTCCATTTTATGCAATAATAGGCTAAAACAAACAAACGCCACAATTTTCGCTTAGCATGAGCTTTCTGCTGTTGTTTCTGCTGCTTTATGGATGCTATGGTTGTTAGGGGATCCTCTCTCTCTTCCATATAGAGATCCCTTTCAAGTTCCATTTCTGGCTCCTCAAAATATTCCACAGGATCTAGATATGACTCAAATCTGTCTAGGTTTACTTCCTCATAAAAGATGCCCCGCACACTTGTTCCTTTGGCATACATAGTGTCCCACTTCCAGTGGCAGTCAGCCAAGTACTCCTCATCTCTTTCAATCAGCAGCTCCTGCAAGCCTTCTGCTATTTTTCTCACATCTACAGCATCACTCGCTTGCTCCACAATCTTAACCAATCTTTCAGGCACTTGGGATGGGCAATCTCTTTTCAGATTTATCAGTTTTGCCTTGATTTCAGGAAAGTGTTCACGTAAAAAGGATTTACATCTAGGACTAAGCACTTGATCAGCATTCACTAACATCACTAAGCACAGCACCACTGTACGCTCAGCTTCCCCTGAAGTAATGCAGTCAGAGTCCGTGAAAGCATCAAGGAGAACATTGAAATTTCTATTTTTAACACCACACAAAACTTCTGCTACATAAAGGAGATGAAATTTGAACTCCTTCATAGCTTCGTTGGTTTCCTTTGGTTTGTACTCCTGTATAATGGAAAATGTGTCTCTAATCTCTTTATTCTGGTCTTTTTTTCTGAACAAAAACTCCCAGTAATGAAAGAGAGCAATGTAACTTTTTGGAAGACACAGAGTAATGTTCTTGCAGAGGCGCATCAGGACGGCACAACAGAGAATATACTGAAATTCCAGCAACATCACTGTATTTCCTATGCTAGGAATCAGTGGTTCAATGCATTTCTTGACCAGGACATTCATAAAACGGAAAAACATCCATTTACATTTTTCTGGGTTTCTGTAAAGATAGAGGCAATCCAGTGAGTTTTCAAGAAGTCGAATGAAACACAGGTGTGTGTTTTCTGCATTTTCAGCATACTTATCAGGTATCAACATGCCATATCTGCCTTCTACCCCTCTGGGTCTTCCACCTCTGCCTCTTTCCTCCTTTTCATAGTTTTTAGCTTCCAACAACTTTAGTTCTTTGTTATAATCATCTTCCTCCTTAACAAGGAGTTTCTCAAATTCTTCATGATAACTGGAAGACAAGATGAAAACTTGCATTGCCCTGAGCCACAAGTCGGTTGATTCTCTTCTGTTTCTGGCATTTTCACTTTTAAACTGAAATGTGATGTACTCTTTCAACACCTTTCTAGAGGGTTTAGATAACTGATAACTGAGTCCCAAGATATCTTTGCATGCCATTGGGTTTTCAGACACCACTCTCAGATGGAAATGTTTAGGAAATACAAAATCTAATAGGGATTTACATAATGAATATTTATCAGCAGTCAAAATGTCATCAATGTTGTTAAATTCATGCAACAGCTCTTTTGGGAATATCTTCTTGGCCTGTAACAACAGTCCATTTATTGCTGCCAGATGCATTTTACACTGAAGTACAGACTTCAACTCATGACGCAACAAAGGTCTATGGAAATCCTTACAATTTTTATCCTCACACTTCAAGCCAGCAATGAACTTCATGCAAATATCAGGGTAACTCTGATCAAGTATACTGCATGTAATTGAACACAGCCTGCTTAAGAAGTGCTTATTCAGTGCAACCTTTAACTCTTCCATGCTCACAAAGAAGTGATCTTTAGTTTTCTTCTCTTTCAAAGCAGGATTATCAGACAAGAACTGAAGAATATGTCCTGCTTCATTTTGAGATACCTGGCAAACACTGCCATCGATTGACAAAATTCCAAAATAATCAAAACATGATCTGACCATTTCTTTCTCAGCATTGGTAGTCGCTTTTTGAAGAGCATTGACCAGATTTAGAAGGGCCTCTAAACCACAAGATGCCAGAAAAAAGATGTCCTGGCTTTTAGGTTCACAGTGAGTTGATTCAAAGAGAGCTTCCACCACACCAGCATAATGATTCAAAGGTGAAAACTTGTAGAAGGCATCTTTAATCTTTCTAGAATCTTTTTTTATAACTCCTTGCAGAAAAGTGGCCTCAGCAATGCCGGATTTTTGATTTGTTTGCTTACAAAGCTCTAAGGCTTCTTCCAGGATGGCCTCTCTGTTTTCCAACTCTGAACAGCCAGAGATGCTAAAACGGACTGCAGCAAGCAGACATGATGCTCGGAATTCCTTTTTGGTAGTGAGGTTGGCAGCTTCCAACACAAACCCATGCTGTTTCATCAGCTTAGCGGCCTCTTCCTCTCGACCCTCCCTCTTTAACAGGTCTGCTGCTTGGGCCAAGCATTTACGTGATTTCAAGAACACAAGTTGGTCTTCGATGTCAAGTTTGGAGAGGACTCCCATCATTTCCTTGGTTTTGTTCGCACGCAAGTATTTTGCAGCAGCTTCCAAATTAAACTGGTTTGCAGAGTATGAGAGTTTGGAAACTGGTTGTCTTTTCGTCCTTAGTATCTCTTCATATCTGGAATAAACGTACATCAGTGTCAGGTTAGTACCATTTTTGAATAAAATAGACACAAGCTAGCATTTTAAAAAACGCTCACATGATGTTGAAGAAGGTATCAAGTCTGTGCCAGTCGGGTTCTCTGCAGATCTACTCCAAATGTTGTATGTAATCATGACATTGCTTTGAAATACGAAAATGTATCATGGCCTCTTAAAAGAGCTACAAATCATTTCACTGCAATTAAAAGTTGTTCAAAAGAAGACCACTAACATTTCAATCAGGAATAAGATTAGAAGGTCAGAACGTCAGTGGATCTTGCAACACGCTGCTTTAAAACATTGCTGAAGTGACACTGAAGTCATTCAAGACACAGTGGTGTGAACACCCATTAAGAGGTATGATAGTCATCAATCTGTTGTGTGAAAGTCAGAATTGTACGACTGGGACTCTCGTATTATCAAATATCATTCTTCAAAGATCAAACCTGGTAACTCCAAACAAAACTCCACCAGTCACTGAACATTTTATGACTAACAGAATATGAATGTGCCATAGTACAGTATTTACATATATCTTTCGCTCATTTGTTACTTCAGAGGGACAGATCAATGTACATTTTTAACATTAGTTCTGATGTTCAGTTAATTAGTTAACTACTATTATATCATGTCAACAAATTAGTAAATTTGTTTCATGGTAAAACTTCAACCTTGCAAAAGTCTTCTCTCCTATTTACCTGGGGCAAAATAATGTTTTTTGACAGGTAAGTAAATCATGCTTAGCTTTCCATTATCATTTTCTTCACGGTAAAAGAGTGAAGGAGTAGATTTTGTGCATGGGATGGTAAATTTGCATGGAGGATTTTGCAAGGCTGATTTAAAATAACAAGATGTTATTAAAATGATTTTTACTTTCAATTTTTAAGCAAACTGTATAGATTTGGTAAATGCTATTAAAAAAAAATCTTCCCAAGTACGGAGCTGATAAGAATTATTGTCCAAGTTACCATGTAATATAACATAAGATTTCACAATATGTCACACAGAATATGATAATCCACTCTGCTGTTAGGGGACAGAACATATGTATTAGGGAACATATGTATTTAGGGGAACATATGTATTTTACTGTGAATTTTTAAACCGCGGAATTAAACTATGGAAGCTCCTTCACTGGAGATTTTCAAAAGGAGTCTAGATAGCCATCTGCCTTGGATGGCTTAAACACAACAAATATTGCATCTTGGCAGGGGGTTAGACTAGATCATAGGTTTTCAAACTGTGGGTTGGAACCCAGTAATAGGTCACAGAGCCTCAGGTACTGGGTTGTGGCGCCCCCTGCTGCTGCTGCAAGACTAGAATACATTGCTCAAAAATCTAATAGTTGAAAAAAATTATTTATGCCCATGACCCCACAAGGTCCCAAGAAAAAAGTTTGAAAACCACTGAACTAGATGACCCCTGAAGTCCCCTCTAATATAGTGGTTCTAGGATTCTGTGAAATTAAAAGTGGAGCTGGCAATATTATCTATTCCTATCACCAGCAATTTGTGGATTGGATATTTTTCTAAAAGATATATACTCTAGAAACTATTTTGGAGGATTTCTATGGCATGTATTATACAGAAGGACAGACTAAGTGATCTCAGTGATACTTTCTGGCCTTGGAACCTATGAATCTGTGAAGATTTCCCAACTTTCCATCATAAAATCCTGGTTCCATTTGCCCGTAATTTTGCCAAACTATAACCATTTAGACTAAAATTTTTCACGTTGGTTCATCTGATTCAGATGAATTTTATCGGAAAATGTCAGCCAAAAAGGGTCAACCATTTCCGAGAACAGGGCAAGGGAAAAAAATATGTTTTGTCCATGGTAAAAATTTCTGGAAAACTTCTTGATTTTTTTTTTTAAATCTAGTGTCCCTGTTGTATTTTGGAGCAGCAACTTAAAATCTGACAGGAATGAGCCCTTTTCTGTCCCTACGAAAATCTGTTAAATTTGACCAAGATATGAAGCTGTTATGGAAAGTTATGAACCGAGTTATGAAAACTTACAGTTCACACATGCACTGGGGATTTCTTCAATTTTAGCTGCTATATTCCCCAAAGATTCCCTCTGCACTGGGCATGCTCCAGCCCAGGGATCAGCAGGACTTTCCCTGCAATTGCAGCCATGGGCTGTGTCAAGTCGACCCCTGGCACCTGAACTGACAGCAGATAGCCTGTCTTTCTCCTGTTCTCAATAACTTCTCTTGCTGGTCTCAGGCAACATAGAGGAGAAAACTGCCTCATTCAAATGCACAGAGAATAAGAGCTGGACCTGCTGAGGAGAGGGTTGTAGGGACAAGGACCCTGGTAAAGGGGAGAGATTTACAGGTTGCAGGTGAGGGGAAAGGAATACTGGAGCTGGGCGTCACAATGTAGAAGGTGGGAAGGAGCTGTGACAGGCTGGGCAGAGAGACTCAGATTAGGAGCTGGGAAGTGAAACTGTGGGAAAGGACTGGGAGGCCAGCAAGTGGGGGGGTAGGAGACTGAGATCACCTAAGTAGGCCAGGGCAATTGAGAGGAGAAGTTGAGACAGGCTGGGCAAAGAGACTGTGATTGAGAACCAAGTGGGTGGGGACAGGTAAAGGGGTGACAGATCTGATGAGGAGCCAGGAAAGGAGGTGAGACCCAGAGATTAAAAGAAGGAGTCCACAGAGAGAGATTGGGACTGGGAGCCAGTAGGGATGGGTAACTATAGGCAAGGTGGTGGAGAGAGTCAGACTGGACGAGGAGCAGGGGAAGGGGGAAAACTGGGACTGGTAGTAGGAAGGGATGAAACTAGAATTTGCTGAAGTAGGAGATGGGGCCTGTGATGAGATGCCTGAGGACCAGAGACTGGGCATGGCTAGATGAAGAGAATGGGACTGGGATGTGTACGCAGAGCAGGAAAAAGACAGGACCATGACAAGAACAGGGCATGAGGCAAAAATGTCTGTGCCAAGTAGAGGATGTTCTTCTCCAGAGCCTGGAATGGGACCCAAGACTCCTGCATCTCACCATTCCTCTCCTATCAGCAAATATCCCTGAAACCCATTGACCTAAAGTACTCCATCCTACTCTAGTGCTGTTCTTTATAGAGGATAACAATCTACTACTGCTATCAGTTACTCCATTAGCTCGACTGTCAGAAGGCTGTGTGGTGAAGTTAAAGCTTCTGTGTGGTATCAATATAATGCCACAGGATGGAATTTGTTTTTTCAGTTTTCTTTTTTTTAAAGAACAAAAACTAAAAACCTGTCTTAAAAGACTAGTAATGTTACCAAGTCAAACACTGGAGTTAGGAAAAAGGCAGAATTAAGGTTCTCTACGCAACCTTAATTCAGCCCCCCTTATGCTGTTTTAGGCCAGGTCTACACTACTGCGCTAAATCGGTGGAAGATACGTAATCTGCATTCTACAGAACATGTATTTCCTGTCGACTGAGTTAAGTCTACTTGCTGCAGCGTCCTCACTGGGCTCTGTCAACCTGCAGCACTCTCTGGTCAATGCAGCCTTATTCCACTTGAGGGGGTGGAGTCATTATATCGACTGGAGAATGCTTCTGGGATCGACTGAGCGTGTCTAGATTACCTGCTTGATCAACCCAGTTTTTTGAGTGTAGACTTAGCCTTAATTACATGACTGTTTACTAAAAACAACAGAGTCCTGTGGCACTTTTAAAGACTAACAGATTTATTTATGGCATGAACTTTCATGGGAGAAAATCCCACTTTGTCAGACGCTTTGAAGATCTGACGAAGTGGGATTTTCTCCCACGAAAGCTCATGCGACAAATAAATCTGTTAGTCTTTAGAAGTGCCACAGGACTCCTTGTTTGTTTGGCTGACCTAGACTAACACGGCTACCCCTTTGGAACATGACTGTATACCATTTTCCACAGGAACGCCTACCCCATTCAGTGCACAGGATAAACCTGCCCTGGGAATTAATCAGGGCTGCATAGTAAAGGAGGCTATTGTCTTTAGGACCCCTGATTTATATTTTGCAAAGTTGGAATGGGTGTCGTGAATAATGCCAGGGACTGCAGGAAGAGAAAGAATGGCCCTCCAGCTGAATGTTACCCTGGAGAACTGAATTCTATCCCTGCCATAGTCAAAGATTTCTACATTATACTAGGCAAGTCACTCTTAAACCAAACTCTTGAGAGGTGATTGCTAATGTGCTCCTCATTTTACAGGTGGCTGTCTTGAGACACTGGGGTCTGACTCACAGACGGGCTGAGCTCTCACAGCTGCAACTGAAGCCTTTGGGAGCCGAGCTCTGAACATATAAAGTGCTAAGAAGTGATAAATACCCTGAAAAAAATCAGGTCCCAATCATCTCAGACTGGGAACTCAAATGAATGGATGCTTTTGACCTTAACTTCTGTGCCTCAGTTTCCCATCTATAAAATGGAATACCACCACTTCCTGATCTCACAGAAGTGTTGTGAAGATAAATTCACTACTATCTGTGAACCGCTCGGACATTTATAGAGATGAGCTGCGTTAAAAAAAATCATGAAATAAACTAGTAATTCTGTCTTCAGAAGAGTTTGAGTTGTGTACAGTAAAAAAATGCTTGGACCCAGAGGAGAAAACAAAATATTGGAAAGCCTACTTTAATAGCATGTTAGCAGACTATCCCTTCTTCAGCACCTTCTTTAAGAACATACCTTTCTACTAAAATAGCCGCTTCCTCATACAATTCCTCATGGCAACACATCTTAAGCGCGAGATCGAACTCCTGGATTTGTTCATAACATCTGGATGCATCTCGGTAGCACTGGCTTCTTTTATAGAAAGATGCAGCCTCTTTTATCTGCAACATAAAACTCTTATTACTACTGCAGTCTTCTAAATATTTGAACAATAGCAACAGAAAAACTATGGTATTTTTATCCAAGGAAGAGAGATGCAGAAGTTATTATGAGCTTCTACTGATTAACAATATTATTTGGATGGCAATGGCTAAGCAGATTTAAGTTTGTCAATTTATTAATTTAAAATAATAATTAGAATGATGAATAATTTTAAAAATTATTTTAAAGTCAGGAAATTTGAAATTGAGGGGGAAATATATAGGCTTGGATTTTCAAAAATGCTCTTCACTGGCCTCAGTGCTCCTACAAGCCAACAGGAATTTTATCATTGACTGAAAGTTAGGCCAATCCTGAGTGAGTTTGAAAATCCTGGTTTTGAACTCCAATATTATTTTTAAAAATTATTGAGATAGTTGAGTTGCAGTCTGGTTTTTATTTGGGGTGCATTACTCCCTCACACAAATTCACTTGTTTCTCCACTTTTTCAGCAAAATAGATGATGCTGGAATTCAGAGGCAATGTCTAATCTGTAAAATTATCATTCGCATATCACTATATTACTAATAGATTCTTATTGTTGTCCTTTCATGTTTAACCCAGTTCAGGCAGAAATTGTTCACTGAACATATTAATTGCTGAAGTTGCAGCATCACCTGAAATGTTATATCAAATAATAATTTCAGTCTTGGTCAACTAATAAACAAAAATAAATTCTTCCCCTCACCCACTTGACTGTATGGAGATAAAGCTTTGCAAGTTAGAAACACCAAGAAAGGCAAAGCGAGAATAACTGTTTGGCCTTGGGGGAATAATAAAGGAACCTAAAACATTAACACAGAGTCCTGCTATTGCCTCTTCCCTCTTTTTATTTCCATTCTCTCTGACACCATTATGTTTAAAATCCTTGGATAGAGCTAAGAACCTCATTATAAAAGAGAGACTCAGTTAAACATGAGGAAGAGAGAGAAATGTAATACCTTTCCTAATTTTTCACACAGTTCTGCACAAAGCTGAAATTCTTTTGCATAAATCAGACACTTCAGTGACAGTTTTGGCTCTCCGCATTCCAAATAGGTCTTAGCCAGGTACATGTATTCCATCTGTTTTTCCCTATTTAAACAAAACCAAAAAGATCACATATACACACACAATCTAAGTTTTACATTGTATTTCATAAATCTGGCATAACAGCAGTTCCATCAACAAGAACACTTTGTTCCCTGTGTTTTCCAAGAAACACTACTAACAAATTCAATAATACTTCAGCACTTACTTGGGGCTGCCTTTCTTTGATTGCACATTAAGTACAGCATCGTGTGCTAAGGCCAGTTTTTCCTTCTCACTTGCACCTCCTTTTTGGTAACATTTGGCTGCCACCTGAAATTAGGTAACAAATTACATGCACGTACATATGTATGTATGCACGCACATGTCCCTTAAAGTTGATCATACATTCATACAATTTACTTGGTGAAAAAGCCTGTTTGCCTCAAAAAGTGTTATGCTTAATTTTCTCAATGACATCAAAGGAAACAATTAAGATCAGCCAAGCAGCTGGAGGAAGAGGGGAAACAGAGTTTGGATACATTTTTAATATAAAGACAAGCTTCAAAATAAGTTCATGCACAATTTTAACTGAAAATGTTTTTGTAATTACTGTGAAAAAGAGGGAAAGCTGCTTTTCTGGTGGACTGGCAACACAAAGAAGACATTTATATTACATCAGACACTAAAGGTTAATCGATCTGTCACAGGGAACTAGCCCAATTATTGGAAGTAAATCCTTCCCTGCATATTTCCCTGTATTGTCATGGACCATGGTCTAAACTCAGATATTCAGGATCCACAACCACCTAGTTAAAAAATATTCAACAAGAAAAGTAATGGATTATTCAATATATACATGGGCAATACGCACTGCCTGAGATTAGAAGCTGGTTCTCCAACATTAAATCTACACACAAAGCAATTCACACACAGTTAGAGAGGGACTGCCTAAAAACATTTATTTGGTTAGATCACTATAGGATGGGGGAAAAAATCTGTTCAACATGGAGTAAAATCACAGAACATGGACAACCTGTTTACATACATGGTTAATATACTAGTACTGTCCTATTGGAAGCGAACAGGGACAAGAAACAGGGGCATTTGAGAGGCTGGATCCCCTGCTGAGGAAGGAGCGAGCACTAATAATTCTAGGCATGAGTGGTCAAGCTTGTTTGTCTGTTTTCTCTTTCAGTTTGCTTGAAGTGGGAGTGGTCCTGCTTTTAGCAGGGGGTTGGACTAGATGACCTCATGAGGTCTCTTCCAGCCCTAAGATTCTGTGATTTTAAGTTTACGGTGTGACCTATCAGTGACTGTGTGAGAGTGGGGACCAGAGGCTCACTGGCTGCTAGCCGAGTTGTCGCTAGCAAAGTTTAGCCTTCTGTCCTCTGAACCTTGATCATCCTTGTGATCACCATTCCCCTGTTCATTTGCAGGGGCAGGGCTGACTTAGGAGAGAAAAGTTTAAAAGCCAGATGCGAAGAGACGAAAGGGAGCAAGTATACGGGGGAGGGGGGGGAGCAAACATGAGATTCTGAGAGGGAGTTTGTAGGAGGGAAAAAGAATCATATCAACTTGGTTCTGGCTCCTCTGCCTGTGCCCACATAGAGAATCCAACCCTGGATGCCTCTACCCAGGTCTTGGTATGGATTTGCAGAGACTGTGCCCTGCATTTCCCCTAAGAAAGCCAGGCTTGAAAAAACCATACAGTTGTAGGGATAGAATCACCCTGGGAATGCTACCAGAGGAGGTGGCTAGGCTGAGCAGCATGTGTGCACATCAGAAAGACCATCAAGGAGAAGGAAGCCATCTGGCTGAATAGGACTGCGGTAGCATCACCAAGAAAGAAGGAAATGGCTCCTTCACAGAGAGAAACCTAGCTGCTGGTTATTTCTGGTAGCAGGCACTGCTCCACTCCTGCTTCCAACCTACTGTCCATAGAGATTTAAAAAATAGTATGCTGCCCTGGCACCAAGGGATCAGGAATCTCCCCCAAAGATGGAGGAGGAGAAGCCATGTATTTCCAAGACTGGGAGGACCGCAACCACCATTACCAACAGGAAATGAAGGGTGGTGGTGGTTGGTGTCTCCCTTCTTACAAGAATGGAGGCATCAGATGACCGTATCTGTCGATAAGAGAAGGAGGGCAATGGCTTCAACAGATGTTACAGATCATACTCAGTCAATGCAAGCATGCTCAGTACAAGCCAATCAACAAGTCTGGAGGGACACATGACTCCAAATGCACCCCACAGCATTGCCTCTAAGAGGCATCCACCTGCTGACCTGAAGTAACCTGGCATCCTGGGAGCTGTGCTGTCCATAGAGACTTCCCATTGCCATGCTCCCAACAGGAGATGCTTCTCAAAAGCAGGGGAGAGGATTATAAAAAGAAAAGGGAAACCACCCAAGGCATCCATCCTTCTTCCTCTCTATCCATCAATTCACCGCACTAGAACAAACACAGACAGCAGCCATTTTACAGAAGAAGGGATCCTGGGTCTAGGAAGTTTGGCCAGTAAGACTGTTGAAAGCACAAGGAGAGAAAAACTGCATTGAATTTAACATAGTTGCATTTTGTTTTTATTTTTCTTGTGATCGTTTCTGACCGTTATGCCTCATTCCTTGCATTCACTTTAAATCTCTCTCTTTGAAGTAATAAACTTGTTTTGTTGTTTTATCTAATTTAGTGTGTTTGAAAAACTCCATTTGGGGTCATGAGATTTTGTGCTTGTCGTTTCCATTAATGAAATAATGGACTCTATAGAAGCTTGTACTATCCAGGAGAGGGCTTGGTAGTGCAGGAGGCAAATTTCTGGGCAAAAATCTGGGACTGGGAGTGTGTTGGGGTCACCCTGAAGTATAGTTCAGGCTGGTAAGAGCCTAGGTGTGACTGGCATGCTGCAGGTGCACACGGACATAGCCAGGAGTGATTTGCATGCTGGAGGCTATTTGTGAGAAGTCCAGACTGAAAGCTACCACAGCAAAGCATTGAAAAGGGCACCCCAGGTTAGAGGTTAGGGGTGACACAGCTACTCATTAGTCTGTACTAGTCTGTACTATACCCTAGGTACGTCACAGTGATGTATCTCAACTTTTGTAAGGCTGTTGATACTGTCTCACGTGAACCTTCAAATAAACAACCTAGAAAAATATAGCCTCGAAAAACCTATGAAAAGGCAGGTGCACAACAGATTGGAAAAGTGTGCTAAGAATGTATTTATCAGTGGCTCAGAATTGAACTGGAAGGGCATATTTGGTAGAGTGCCACAGGAATCTGTCCTGGAACCTGTCCAATTCTATTCAATATCTCCATAAATGAGTTGGATAATGGTATAAAGAATTAACTTATAAAGTCTGCAGATGACACCAAGCTAGGAGGGGTTGCAAAGATAAGATTAGAATTCAAAATGATCATGACAACCTGGAGAAGTGCTCTGAAATAAATAGGATGAAATTCAATAAGGATAAATGCAAAGTACTACACTTAGGATGGAATAATCAATTACATAAATAGAAAATGAGAAGAGATAGCCTAGGAAGGAATACTGCAGATATTACTAGAAACTGGGAATTATAGTGGATCACAAATGAGTCAACGATGCAATACTGGTGCAAAAAAGTAAACATCATTTGATGACGTATTAGCAGGAGTGTAGTAAGCAGGACATGAGAAGTAAGTTTTCCACTCTACTCAGCACTGATAAGACCCCAACTGGAGGACTGAGTCCAATTCTGGGCATCACGTTTCATAAAAGATGTGAGAAAGTCCTGAGGAGAGCCATAAAAAATGACTAAAGGTCTAGAAAATACGATCTAGGAGGAACGATTTTTTTTTTTTAAGGGTTTGTTTAGTCTGGAGAAGACAGAGAGCACAGGATAACATAACAGTCTTTAAGTATGCAAAAAGGCTGTTATAAAGAGGAGGGTGATCAATTGTTCTCCTTAACCACTAAAGACAGAATGAGAAGTTATGGGATTAAATTGCAACAAGCATGATTTAGATTAGACATTAGGAAAAAACCATCCTACTGATCAAGGTAGTTAAGCACTGGAATAAATTGCCTAAGAGGTTCTGGAATCTCATCACTGGAGATTCTTAAGAACAGGTTAGACAAACAGCCAGTAGGGACGGTTTAGATCAGCGGTTCTCAACCGCTGTGTTGTGATACAATACCGTGTCACCACACAACGGTAAATGTGTCATGAAAAGCTGAAGCACAGTAGCAGGTTTCCAGTAGCGGGGGTGGATTTGGCAGTGGGGGTGCTTTATTAGGCAGTGAAGGGACTGGTGTGTCCTGTAAGGTTGTGCACATCACCAAGTGTGGTGCAACCTACAAAAGGTTGAGAACCGCTGATTTAGAGAATACCTAATCCTACCGCAGTGCAGGCAACTGGACTAAGTGACCATTTGAGTCCCTTTCAATCCAACATTTCTATAATTCTATGATATTCTAGTGTCAGAGCAACAGAGAAAAAGAAATGCTTTAACAGAGTCTTAGTAAGATTTACTTTATACTCACTCTCCAGTAGTGTATCTGTTTTATTCCACCAATGAATTTGCTGTTTGTCATGCTCCATTTGTAGATGCAACATAATTTACAGCACAAAGCTAACCACTCTTGGCATTTGAAAATCCTTTAAGTGGTTATTTTTTTATAACAATGATAAGCAGAGAACAGGCATGTAAAGAAAGGGATATAGCAACTAAAAAAGCACACAGATGCACATGCATTCTTCTAGTATTTTGTTATAGGTTAAAAAAACTACATATTATTGATCCAAATACTTCTCAAATATGCAACTATACGCAAACATGCTTTTCTTTGTTTCTGGTAGTTTACTATAGATTAAAACAACAATTTGTTGCTCAAAGATACATGAAAGAGACACAAAGAATGGAACTAAAATATGAGGAGTGTATGGTGTATTAAAACCAAAATCTGTTAAGACCACTCCCCTCCCCCAGCCAGAGAAATGGATGGATCTTCACACTAACTTCCTCATTGGTCTGAAGAATCACTATTGGATATAGGTAAATCTCATCCCTTTCAGAAGACTCAGCCCTTACCTTTGGGGCCTTTACGGCAGAAGTATTGAACACACAGTTTCTGCTTCCACAGAAAATTTTTTTTCTTTTAGTGGGAGCTCTGTACGCTACATCAGGAAATGTAATGCACCATTTTGACATCCAGCACAATAACTCAGTCTAATAGTCATTTATTTGAGAAACAGAACATTTCCACATTGTCAACTGACTGGATAGATCCAATATTAGCCAGCAAGCTAGCGGCTAATGGACTAAAAGTCAAGAGTTCTAATAGGCCTTTTGAATAATATTTAAACATGCAATATTATTCTTTACAAAATAAAATAATGAAACCATCATTTAAATATTTTATATGGACTTTTTATTGCAGTAAAATCCTTTGGTTCTTGGATATTACAGCTAGAAAGAGATTAATTAGAGACAGAACTAAACCACACTGTGACCTTAAAGATTCAACGCTCATCATCCAGATCATTATACTTCCAGGAAACTGAGCATCTTGCCTATAAGAATGTTTACTGAAATAGCATTTTAAAATGGTCCAAAGTCGCAACTTCCAACTAATTAAAACTTTTGTTACTGGAAAACAGCCAAATGATTCAAAAGAGACTTTTAAGGGTACACATGGAACAGGATCTCAGAACTGAGATAACTTATCTCAGACAAACATATGACTTTACCTTCCAACACTGATGCTTAGCATAGTATTCTCCTTGTGCTATCCATTCTTCTGGGGTTGAAGTTTTAACAAACATGCTATCATCAAGATCTGGGTGGTGGGGAAGGTGGAAGATAGTTATTTCATGTTAGTAGTGTGGTATAAGAGAAGATACAATGTATGTCAAAGCTAAGGATTATCAGCATTTTCCAGGATTCCAAAATCCCCATGATCTGAGCTCAAATCAACTAACACCACCAAAGAGTAAATTAGATTTTTTTCTATTTTTTTATTTACATTAAAAATTAATAGTTCTAGTTTCATTTTAAAAGGCCCCTAAAAATGTTATTTACTACACAGGCAACAAAGATTAGAGTCACCTTACTGTCCATTACTAATAAATAGGTTCTTTCATTTGCTAACAAGTTTGATTTAATTGAGACTGTTTTTCATAATCAATATTCTCAATATTAATTGGTTGGTTGCATAGCATCCTCACTAGTACAGGAAAGATAACAATGAAATGTCTGATAAACATTGCAGATCTTTTAGATCTATGTTAAAGCAAACAAAACTCTCATTAAAGTCAAATGGAATTTGCTTCAGCAAGGACCGAGTAAAATCTACAGTATTTTACTCTTAAATGCACACCATTAGAGGCAACCAATATACGCACACACACCCCTTCTGTCTTCATACTGTTTGAATATTATGATAACCAAAAGCTAGAAACATTTGCTAAGAACATGGGGATTTTAACTGGTTTAAAAACAAACAACATACATTTAGTAGATTGTCTTATTTTCAGAGTTTTTATAGAGAAGTGTGAAGTAGCGTTTACCTTTGTTTTCATCTATTTTGACAACCTTAACAAAGTCTCTTTTGATGAAATATTTAAAAGCCGGAGCCCGCTTGTCACTGTTTTCATCAAAGATCCACAGATTGACCCTGGCTCTTGTAATAGCAGTATACAATTGCTTCAGCTCTCCATTGAGCATCTAGAATAGAGAGATTAAAAAGACGAATGGCATGATATTTGCAAAAAAATTATGGACCTTTTAGGTACAAACTAAGCATGCAGTTTCTCTTACAATTTTGAAAAATCTGATATTAAGCCTTGGTCTACACTTACCTTGAAATTTGGTGGCAGTTGATGGGAGTTATGCACGCTATAAAAAGTAGCTTGCATAACTCCCATCAACTTCATAATTCCTCTTCTATGCAGTGTCTTCATTGCACTGAAGCTACAGGAAATATGTTTCCATTGATGCAACTCTACGCCACTTGAAGGGGTGGTTTTAACGCACTGAATTCTGGTTGGAATGAGCAGGTTTTCACTGACTGCTCTATCAATTTGGAAAGATTGATCTGACGGTGGCGAGTTCTCCACCATCAGTGAAGATGTACCCTAGGTGTCTGATTCACTACTGCATTGCTCAGATAACTTTGTTGGTTTTCACTGTTACACCAGTGTAAGATTAGAATAATGCAGAGGTCAACTAATTACTAAGTCTTAATTAATTTTTAACCATAACTAATATAAGAATTAACTATGTAAGCTCTTTGCTCTCCCACCTGCAATATGTTCAAAAAATGTACTAATTTCTAAATCCTCCCAAGAAAAATGCAAGTCAAAATCATATGTTCAGCAAAACCCAGTTTAAAAAATATATATATTGATGGATCATCACCTTGTACATTTCTGGATTAATCACAGAAGGTCTGTTTTGAGTAGCAGTAATTTTCTCTAAAGGTGTTTCGATCACCACCTTGCTTTCTCCTGGTGAATCAGAGAAGGAGGTAAAAGAAGAAATGATCTTCCACTCTTTGTAAGCCTATAATTTAAGAAACATACAAACATTGGAGGTTAGCTGAATCTACTCCATACCTGTGCCCACATACCTACACATACTGTCCATATGTATACAAATATGCAGTATATATATTTAATATACACACACACACACACACACACCCTACTTTTAATCCAATCTCTCGTATGCATCAATCCACCTACATCCTAGAAGTTATAGGATTGGGACCATAATTTGTACAAATATCATGCATAATTCTCAACTAAAATCTTTACTAAATGCTTTCTTTTCTGCTGCTTTAAAATTATCTAAAATAATTTTCTTCATTAAATTTTCATTTAATTATTAAATTAATATTTCACTATATATTCAATCAATAAATATAATTAAATTAGTTGGTTAAATTTTATACGTCTTTCCTTTATTAAATGAAAATCTATTTCAGTAATGTCTCTAAGAGAAACCAGAAACATGACTTAAGGGTGCTAACCATCCAGGGGCTGATTCCCATCTCACTTATATGGTTTGTAAAGGCATTACTTCTGATTTACAATAGTGTAAAAATCTCAGAAGGATCATTTTTCAGCACTGATGTATGTGAGCACAGCATACCTAGCTCTACCTTATACTACTAGTCCATCACTTTCTTGAAGACACCTCATATAACAGAAAACTTTTAAAAGGAGAAAAATAAATACCTGAAATAAAGCACTACTACAGAAGATGCAGCACCCTATGGAAGGATGACAGAACAGCAGCTCAGTTTGCTTACCAGTGAGCACTGAGTCCTACTCTGCAGTGGATCTGACTGTCCCTAGTGAGACAACAGGGAAAGCACAAAAGTGGAAAATACAGTTCAATTACATACCTCAGAATCTGTGAAAAAGTTGTAAAGGAGGACATCATCAAACTCCAAGCCCTTTGCTTCATAAATTGTTAGCACAAGTGCTAAGCTAAGTTCCTCTGGAATCTTATCCTTCACCATTTCATTTGCTACTAGTATCACCTGGAAGAACATAGAATGCATTAGTGCCACAAATCAAAAAGATAGACAAAATACTTCATTTAGAGTATAGAAAATAACCAATTAGTTATCACAATGCAAAAGTTCTCATCTAAGAAGTAGACTACAGTCAGTATTATTGAAATAAAACTACACTAACTCTATCGATACTTCAGCATGTTCCAGAAAAGGGGTTGCTAAACTACTTTTTGGCTGTGAGACTAATGACACAATACCTAGTATGATGAGAAATATGGAAAATTATTAGAAGAGAAAAATCAGAATGAAAAGTGGGGCAGGAAAGAATGTAAGTTCAATTCACCATACTATCCTATACTTTTCAAAAAGTTCTGGGGCAGAAATGAGGAAGGTACAGCCTAAATTCCTGAGTTTGTACATAATAATTTATCAGGGAGCAATACAGATACCAAAAGAATGTTGCAAATAGTCAGGGGATTGATCCATAAAAAAACTGGATTATGCCATTTACATTCTGCTACAAACTAAAAACTATATAATTCAGAACACCATATAGAAAAGAAAAGCAAACCTGATGTGCTCCAAATTCAATTGGCTGTGTTTTCCTTTTGTTGCCTCTTAGTAAAATCGCCAGGTCACTTACACTGCATGACTCTAAGACAGTAGGTTTAGGTCCATCAAAGAGGCCAGAGTCCCTAGGAAGGCGATCAAAAGATTCTGGGAAATAGTACTGAAGTAAATCAACCACCCCAGATGCCAGATGTAGAATTCCTGTGATGATCAAAAATATATATAGCAAATGCAATATGTGCCTCACACAAACATAACTGTAATAAAAATTAACATTGTTCAGATTGCACAAAATCCAGAAATGACAGAATTAAGACTGTGATTAGGTGGAGAGAACAGCTATGGGCTACACTTGGAGCATCTCCGATTTGCAGGGCCAACATAAATCAGATCATAGGAGTTCTTGCTTAGTCTTGCAGTCTATGTAAAAAGCAAAGGTTCGAAACATGAAACAAATGTCAGAGCAGAAGCAGACCGGCTGTCCTCAAAATACAGGATTTGGGGAGGTGCAGAAGCAATAATTTAAGACAAAAAACATTTTTTAAAAATGTTAGATGATTTTAGAAGTTAGATTTTTTTTAAATGTCACCCAAACAGGTCATAAACTAACAAAACATTCAGTGAGGGGAAGATTTTCAAGAGTGACTAATGATTTTAGGTGACTCCATTTTTGGATGCCCAGTTCAAGGTAACTTAAAGGGATCGTCAGATTTTCAGAAAGCACTGAGCGTCTGCTATCTGAAAAATCAGTTCCCTTTAAAAGTATTTCATGCTGAGCACCCAAATATGGAGACACCCACAATCACTAGTGGGTTTTTTAAGATTCTGATTTCAAAAGATAAATTGGTTTCTCTACCTGAATGAGATCTGTAGTTCTGATACAATTGATATATCCTTTTAGGTTTCCTAACAACACATTGTTTCTTGTCAACTGAGGTCTTGTTGGCATAGTGGAACAGTGACCTCAGATCACTAAAACGAAAAGCAACTCCCTTCATTATGCTTTGCGCAGTGTCACCAGTCAGGAACATTGCATTAGGATCATTGATGCATTTCATTAACAACGCTAGCTCAGCTTGGGTGAAGTCTTGAATCTCATCACCATAAAGTTCATGGATGGACCATGGTATTTCCTCAAGCTTAGATAGTCTTTGAGATAAGTTGTACAGAACATCTTCTTCATCAAAGTAACCCCTCTGTAATCTTATTTGTTCATAAAGACAAAAGAGACGATAGATTTCACTTCGGTCTTCCTTGAAGTTTGGCGATCTCTTCCGCCCTAGTTTTTTGTATTCTTCTTCTGTAAGTTTACCCTGCGGACAACTTAGTGCTTCAAAAGATCCTTTCAAAAAAGATTTTATTTCTTTCCAAACTAATGCCGGGTTATAGGAATTTTTGCCTTTCACCATTTTTGGCCACATTTCATTAGCAAATATATCATAAGTCACAAAAACTCGAGGATCATTTTCTCTTGAGTGAGCTTCTGCAGTCTTTTCATCCTCACCATATTCTCCTTCAGTGTTACCTTCTTCATCCTCATCTTCCCAATTTGGAATGACCAAATCTTCTTGAGGGGACCAACCAATAATGGTCCTTTTAAGACTTCCATCTTCATTCCTAAGAAAAAATGGATCAGGCATGGATGCATCGAGTAATAGTAACAACTGTTTTGAGGTGACATACAGTGGGAAATTTTCATCTTTAACATCTTGTAGCTTGTAAACATTTGGCTCAAGTGGCTGGAAATGACTTGTTGACTTGGAAGACTTACTGAGCTCAATAAAATTCCTCTGAACCTCTTGGCACAGAACATGATTTTTAGTAACAAAGATCTGATGCAAGTGTTCTAATTTGTCTGATTCCTCCGTGTTATGCTCTTCCTCCTCTTCACAGTCATCTAATGAATTCGAGTCAGTGTCAACTTCACTTGAAGAATACTGTCCATCTTCATCATCTTGTTCTTGTTCATCATTTATGCTTTCCAACCCAATTGACTCACTGGAATCATTGTCTTGTGTTTCTTCTTCATCTTCCTCACCTGTGCTTTCTTTTCCAGATTCAATTTCAAACTTTCTTCTCTGCCACATTTGTCTAACTAGCAAAGGAGCTCCTGCCAACTGTGCTTTCTCCCAATAAGAATGGAATTTCTTCCACAGTCTATATAAGCAACAAGTAGTCTTTCCTGTTCCACTCCGTCCAATTAAGATTATTGGCTCCATAGGTCTGGGACTGAGGTCAATCACTGCATACTCTAACTCACCAACTCTGAAAGGGTATTCAACAGCAGAATTCATATCATTTATTATGTTAAGTGCCATGTTAGTACTGAAGCTGTGAAATTTCATTATATTGTATTCTGTTTCCACTGCACTGGCTGGAGGGAAGTATTCAGGTATGATGTGTTCTTTTGTTTTTTCTGCCTCTATGTCTTCAACATAAAAACGAGGAATACGCTTTTGCATTTTCAAATTAGAAGATTGCTTGAGTTTACTTATACCCTTGAGTTTTTTCCTCAAGATGCAGGACAAGCCACGATTGTATGCAGTGCATATAGAGCCTATAGCACGGTCAAGTTTGCAATGATCAAGAACAATGTCCCATATTCTAATGATTTCAGTGTAAACCCTCCCAGATTTTTCCAGAGGATGCATAGACTGCTCTGTCACTATAATCTTTTCTGCATCCTCACTGCAACGAGGAGAAAAGTCTATTGCAAGCTCCCATAACATTCTTGCTCCTTTGTCCAGCTTAGCTTCATACAGCTGAATATCAGCTTTCAAATGTTTTAGCCGCTTTTGGAGGCCCTGGGTCCATTCTCCATTTCCAAGCTGCTGAACTGCCAATACAATTTTCTTTTTCATATAATGAGGTACTGCCTTACTGCCTAGCTTCTTCAGCATTTCAGAAGTGCACTCTATTTCCCACGTCATATTATCAAAGTCCTGAATATATGTCTCAATGTCCTGAATCTGCCCATTGACTTCCACTGTTTCTTCATCTACTCCATTAGGCATGGGCATGTCAGATTCATCACACTCGTTCTTAGTATCCTCCACTTTCTCAGGGTCAGCACCCTCTTCTTTATTGTGAGCCAAACACTCATACCCACAGGTTTGTTGGGGCTTACTCTTTTTACCTTCAATGCTAGTTAGTGATGAAGATGGTTTTGGTACTTGAGAATTATCCTTTATCAGGCTGTCACTCAATTGAAGATTCTGGATTAAATCTGTGATTGCTTTCACGAGGCTTTCCCGTAAAGTTAAGGGTTTATTTACTTCTCCAGTTTCTTGCTTTGGCCACTGAGCATCTTCTGCTTCTTCCCAGTTATCAGGAACTGGATCTGTTTTTTGGATATTGCCAGGGGTCAAGTTGCCAGGTGGTGCTCTCCGAACAGAGGCAGATGATGAATGAGCTGTGCTTTTTGGCTGTGATGTGTTACAGACTGGAATGGACTTAGTCATCTTAACAGACTGCCCTGTTGTATCCTGTCGATGCTTCCTCTTCTCTGCCACAGCTGTATTCCAGGTGAGTAGCCGAGGGTCACATTTTTTTATTCTATGCCTCACATCTTTTCCTAATTTATTTTTCAAGTTAAAGTTAATGTCAAACTTCGCTAACAAATCCATTATTTTCTTAACCTGCTTTGACTGAGGTTTCTGAAATATAATGTGCATTACTGTATTTCCATTCTTATCTTGGCTGTTTGGATTAAGGTGTGGAAAAGCGGATGGGTTTGAACCATAGAGATCCAGTAGATAGTTCAGAAAGCGTAAACCAATGTCATCTGAAAGAAATAACAACAAATCACTAACTTAAATATACTTTCCCCTGATAACCAGAAAGATCGATATTACTAATCTCTTTGCTATTCATTGAAAATAAATTATCTGTAAAATCATGAAGTGAATTTAGTACTTCTAAAACATATCACTCTGACAGCACTAGAAACTTTTCTATTTATTCAGAAAAAACAGGCACAACAAAAGCAAAGGAAACAACAGATTTGCCACACTCCCCCCAACATTGTTCTGCATTTCTCTATTAACCTTCTTGGAGAGAGAGACTTGTTGAGTCTCCATGTCTGCTCAGTTAGCAGCAACTATCCATGTGACTACCAACAAAGGTGCCAACATTGCATTTTTGCAGTGTGGATATTTGTCAACTAGGTAATGAACTGAAATCACTGAAATGTCCATATCAACGTGTCTCTTAAGCCACCTATCTGCCCCCCACTGCCCCAAAGAATATTCTCATATCACCCTGAAGAGAGAGATCAGATATTCTACAGCTTTTTCAGTCTAGTCATGTAGTATTTGAGCATAGATAAAAGGGTTTTTTTTCTAAATTGTAAACCCTGGATATAGCAAGACAGCTGGCTATTAAAAATTTCCATCTTAAAAACATGTGCACAAGTAGTAAGAAACATTTTAATAAAGACACGGTTTCAATCATTTGGATTTACCAAACTATTTGTATACAAAACCTGAATTTTGAACCTAACTTTAGTTTAGTTTAGCTGCACATAAGAATGGCCATATAGGGTCAGACTAATGATCCATCTGGCTCAGTATCCTGTCTTCCAACAGTGCCCAATGCCAGGTGGCTCACAGGGAATGAACAGAACAGGTGATCATCAAGTAATGCACCCCCTCTCCTCTACTTCCAGCTTCTGGCAATCAAAGGCTAGGTACATTGAAGAACATGGGATTGCATCCTTCCCCATCCTGGTTAATAGACACTGTTGGACCTACCCTGCATGAACTCATCTAGTTCTTTTTGAACCCTGTTATTGTTTTGATCCTCGCAGCATCGCTGGAAATGAGTTGCACAGGTTGACTGTGTATATGAAGTACTATTTCCTTTTGTTTATTTTGAGCCTGCTGCCTATTAACTTCATTGGGTAACCATAGATCCTGTGTTATGTGAAGGAGTAAATAATCCCTCCTTATTCACTTTCTCCACAACAATCACAATTTTATAGACCTCTATCATATCCCTTCTTAGTCATCTCTTTTCTGAGTACAAAAGTCTCAATCTTTTTAATCTCTCCTCATATGGAAGCTGTTCCATACCCTTCATCATTTTTGATGCCTTCTCGGTACCTTTTCCAATTCTAATATCTATTTTTTGAGCTGGGATAACCAGAACTGCAAGCACCATTAAAGGGATGGGCATACCATGGGTATCTATTCCTCTCCTAATGGTACCTAATATTCTATTAGCTTTTATGACTGCCGCTCCACACTGAGTAGATGTGTATTATAGTATATTAGTACTTATTTGATTAAAAAAAAAAAGGTGCAAATACTTGTATCTTGATAGAAAATTTGAAAAATGCCTCTCCCACCCTCTTCTTCCTATGTCACCCATCTTCTTTCTGCAGCTGCAGTACACTCCTTTCCCCTGCTGAACCTGACCAGCAGCTGGGCAGCGGGACTGGCAAGGGACTGGAGCAGTATGCTCCATTTCCCTGCTGACCCACCCACCCAGCTGGGCAGCGGGGTCAGCAAAAAAGGTACAAGTACTCCATACACCCGCATACCATCACAGAACAAAAGCTTTATTATTAATTATATTATATTGCAAGTCTTTTACGCAATTTTTATTCTGACTTTTTCAGGAAAGATTCCATGGAAATCAGTGTTTTGTTTGTGCACGGACTGAATAAATACAGAGTAAAGAACTTCATGATTTGCCTCACAATTTCTTTGAGAATCAACAGCTGTTCTTCAGTTTTCAACACTTCATTGCCTTCTCTGACCCATCACATTTTTTATTGGTCCCTATACAATAGTACTGATTTTGCAAGTGTAGAGGTAGAAATAATAAATCTTCCTTCCTAAAAGAATCTAAATAAATTAACGTACAGTTGAACCTGCACACCAAAACAAAGATTTACCTTTTTTATTTAAGCAGATGGACAAAGCAGCATGTAAAGGGGTGTCGCCTTCCACAATAGAAACATTCTGAGGATCTGCACCACTGCTCAGCAGCAAATAAGCCAATTCAAAATCATTATTTTTCAAGCATGTCTGCAGCGGCTTTTCAGGAATGGCTCCAGTTCCCTCAGGTGAAGCTAGTGAAATAGATTGGAATGTATAGGATTAAATTTGATGCACTGTATCTCTATACTAAAAAAGAGCATCAAAGATAAGACATCAATTTCAGTTGTTGAGAGAGTGGATGTTAAAAAAATATATAATCACTGTTTAGCTGTCTAGTCACATTTATATGTTTAATATTAAGGAAATTCAGATATTAAGCCACTCTCATCTGAACTCCCCCCAAAACCAAGTCAAATTAAAAACTATATTTTGCCTTCACACTTGAAGGCCAAGATTTCCCTCAACATTCCTTTTTCAAAGACATCAATGTAGAAGTCCAGTATTTAAAGAAAATAATGTAAGTTCTTCTGTCTTCAGACAAACACAAAATTGTAGTGCTGCTCGTACACATTAACAGTACACACTTGGACTGACTTTTTCCCCCTGTTAAAAATAAGAATTATCCTCACTATACCAGCTGAGGAAAAACAACAGGTCAGAAAAACCCTGATCCCCAGACTATCAGGAGTAAAGAACTAAAACAGAATAGATCCCTGTGTCACAAATAGTAACTGTGCTTCTTCAAAAGCCCTCAGCCATTGTGGTGCTCTCTCTCTCTCAAAATTTATCTACTTATCTACTTGAACACTCTTTCTAGAGAATGGAACTGGTCTTCATGCTTATTGTAAAGCACCTAGAATACTGTATATGAAGTGTGTGACCATATAAAAATATATTTTGCCACAAAAACCCTAAAGGAAAATATTATGGGGATGATCAGTGAGGTGGCAATGCCTATTTCCACTCAGAATGAGGAAGATGAGCACTTTAAAGCTCTCTTCACCCAAAGTGACAAAAACTAACTTCCCATTCAGATTTTTACCAGGAAACTTCAAAATGAGTGAGCATGGTACTGTCTCTGTCTTAAGAAACTCCAAAGAGATGAACAGCTAAAACAGTTAAGCAGCTGTGTCACACCAAGGTAATAAATCCAGGAGTTGTGGCTTATGATATCAGTTGTGGTCTTTTAACCAGGAAGAAACTGAGGAAGTAAAAAAATAAAAATAAAAAAAAATAAATCAAGCAAAGCTTAAGGCAAAAAATAATGCTTTACCTTTCCCCCCCAAATACAATCATATATCCATTTCAGATCACATTCTGCCACACTTACTCAAGTTACGTGTAGCTCACTCCACAATCAATATAGGAGACTGACTCACGCTTTTAATAAAACAGTAATGCATTTACACCGGGCCAGAAGAGTCGGGCTGTAATATTTTTTAAAATAATCGGTTTTGGTCTGCAAAGAGAAGTTAAAAATCTTCTAAGACATTTTAATATCTGTGAGTTTTCACCTCCTCTTTCTAGCAAGCATCTTACGAGATGCATCCGTCGCTTATCCAGTCTGTCAAGCTGTTTGATAATGCTGCCAATGTTGAGGTCTGAAAGACAGCAGTTTCTGATGAGTCCACCACACGATGTCATTTCCCCATTGGCTTTCCTTGTTAGCAACAGCAAAACTTCATGCCACATTTGCTTCTCCAACAGAAACTTTATAAAGCAGCTGGCACAGGTATCACAGATGTCACAAACCATTTCTTCAGGAATTTCTGCAGGAAGCAAAGCAGAAGATAATTAAATAGAAGCAGGACAGTAATAAAATACTGACCAATGCAAACTGGATCCAGAGTCACTCGGTGAACAAGAATACGAATCCCCATTAAAATATATGCATCTGGCAGTCTTACATCAGAACTCACAGGGGAAAAAATAGACAGAACCCATGCTGCCATTGGCAAGCAAGGAAGTTCTCTTCTGAGATGAAACTTGAAAAAAAAACATAAAACAACTAAGTATACTTAAATTACATTAGGAATTCCTTAGATTCAGAGATTTTGATTATGATGAACTTCTGGTCTGAGCACATGATAATACGGGCCACACTTTGAAGGCCATCAACTACAGGATAAAGCTACAGTTTGACCTTATTTTTTCAAGACAGAAGATTTAGGGCTCCATAGAGCAGGGGTTTTCAAACTTTTTTCCTCAGGACCCAGTTGAAAAAAATCAGTTATGCCATGATCCAACAATTACATCTTTGAGTAATGCATTCCAGTCTTTCGGTAGCAATGCAGGGGATACCAGTACTGAGTCCCGACCTGTGGTTTGAAAACCACTGCCCTAGAAAACTTCAGAAACTAGTAGTAAATGTTAGTACCACAGGCAAGAACAAGAAATCACTGGATAACTCAAAACTACCAGTCCGAATTCCCATTCTTGGAAACCAGCAGAGCAGTAACTCAAGTTATTCTTCCCTGAATGGGTGGTGAATTGTTTGGCACGATGAAGCTCCAGATACCTCAAACCTTTTCACAAAGAATGAGATATTTGGACTTGTTGCAGACAGAGAATGCAAAATCAGACAGCAACTGCATCTAATTGCCCAAGAGCACAAGTTCTTGACTCTTGAAGAAAGAAAAACTTCAGTTTCAGAGTAACTCAGGGTCCGGAAAGGAGCCTTCACCAGGCACCAAATACACAACTGTTAAGACAGGAGCCTTTAGAGGAGACTCCAAAAAGTAAAGAACGTTTGCTATTAAGCTGTCTCAATCTAAATACAGTGGAACCGAATACAGAGGGGGCCTTTCAATAATGAGATCAAATAGCAGACAAAGCCTGACAAAATTGGACAAAAGTACTAGATTGGATTTAAATAACCATTCAAAAAGGGTGAGAGACTTGAACACCTATCAGTATAAGAATCAAGAAAAACAAACAAAACTGAAGACAGACACAGGCTCACTGTTTCCAGGTCAGAAAAGAGTGTGAATTATTGCTTTTTCAGAAAGCATTCTATTTTGCTTAATAAATACACATCAGCATCAGCTGTCTGGTACTCTATGAGAAGTGAGTTGGTCTCTGTCCACTTCCTAGTGGACAGGAGTATGCGTGCCACAAAAAATATCCCCACAAATTGTCACAAACTTGCAACCAGTTGAGGACTCGACAGGCATGAAGAGTGAAATACACGCTTAGCCCTAAAGATGAAGGTCCCCAGGAAAGGACGCAGGCACCTTGATGAGGTAGCGTTGTAAATCTGCAGTGTTGCTGCTTCTGTTAAAGAACCTCCATCTCAGCAGCTCTCAGTCGTGCACCTTTATCAAAATGTAAATTCCTGGGAATAAAAGGGCCTTATTCTCCTCCTCTCACCCTTCAGTCTTCTAAAACAAACTTCAACAGAGGGTTGGTTGTGAGGGTTCTGGACCCTTTCCACCTCTATGTGTCCTTATGACATCACTTCTCTTACTGGCTTCTAAGCTTCTCCCCCAATGGATAGTTTGACGAACTTACACTTTTCTAGGGAAAGCTCATGACAGCTATGATCAGAGGGACTGCCTTTGCTGTTAACAGAGAGGACAGTTTACTAGAGTCCCAATATAAACATTTAGGGAAAAACCCAGCCCCTTTGGCAAAGGAACTGGCATGGTTCTGCTTTAGAAAGGGTTTGACATACAAGGGATGATAGGTACCCCTCCACAGTGCAAAGCCACACACCACTCAAGCTCCCTGTGCAGCAGTGAGCAATAGAAGGGCCCGGGTGAGTCAGAAAGCAGAGCAGATGCAGCAAACATTTCTTGACTTCTCCATTCCCATTGGGGTCAGGGAAATTACTTTATCCCACCCCCCATATATCTGCTCAGCTCAGAACTCAGGGTCTGGATTTGGATCTTAACACTGTTCTATTCTGAACAGTGATTCTAAACCAGTGGTTCCCAAACTGTGGTCCGTGGGAGCTTTCATAAAGGCCTGCTGCTCCCCTTCCATTGGGTGCAGAAGGAAGCCACTGCCTAGGGACTCTGGTGGAGTGCACAGGGCTGCAGGATGCAGCCAAGGGGACAGAATGGAGAGCCTCCTCAGTGAACTCATTCTGTCTGGCTGCAAGGGGGAAGGAAAGGGACTGCTAGTGGAGACTGGTTAAAATGGTATCTGCAGCCCTTGAACCAAAAAGGTTGGGAACTACTACTCTAAACAAAATAGCAGCATGGGATTCCATGTTTGCCATCTACCAATTATTTCCAACTCAAATATGCTGAGTTTATACCTGCCTTCCAGGATCAGGAACTGTGACGGCGCTACTTCTCCTTACAGGATGCTACTTCTAATGTTCATGTCGACATGCTCAGGATATATTGACACTGTGAGCTGGGGGTGTAAATCCCAGCTTAAGGAGACATACATATGGGAGCACTGACTGAGCTGGCATATTAAAAGGAGGATAGCTGTGGCAGGGTAAAGTATTAGCCACCCCAAGTACATATCTGTCCAAGACGCTAACCACTCCCGCAACAACTACATTTATATTTCTAGTGCACTAGTTCAGTTAGAGCTAGTGTGGTTATGTCTCAAACTGGTAATCACACATCCAGCTCAAAGTATATACATATTCTCAGTACCAAAACAAAATGCTAAAAGGCACACAACTTCTTCCTTATTGAGGCTGAAATAATTATAAATTTTTGAAAGAAAAAGATGAGATACATCTTAAACAAAGTTTACACCAGAATATCTATCATTAAGTAAGTTTAGTGAACCACCGAAAATTTTGTCCCATCAGCTAATATGTCCTATATAATTATTTTTCTTGCCAGAAACTACCATAAAAAGAATATATGAATAAATCTTTCTGCAGTTCTGAATACACAGACCTACTCCTTCCCAAAATCTGTATACTGAACTTAGTAAAGTAAAATTAAATCTTCCAGTGAACACCATGGAATAGGTTCTAATGGGTCATTAATAGCACCATTGAAAGAATTATCAAACACAGCTCTGATTAAGATAATTTACACTGGTAACAACAGGGCCGGAGTAAGACATGCTGAGGACCTAAGCTATGTCAAGATTAAGAGGCTCCATACCATAAAAAATAAAGAAAAAAAAGTGCATTATATTATAACAGACAGGGTAATGAAAAAATAAATGGTAAACTATTATATCTGCATATACACAGGCAAGATGCAATGAAAATCAACATACATCTTGCAAAAAGCCTTTTTTGCATTATCAAATACCTTATGATAAATCTTCTTAGTTATTTCCGACATATTTAGAGTCCCCTCATAATGGCTGCGTCTACACTGGCAAATTAAGTCAACCTGCGTCCACACTATATTTTGCTTAAGTCGACTTAAGGAAAATAAAGTCGACTTAAGCAACTTGCTTAAGTCAACTTAAGGAAAATAAAGTCGACTTAATGAAAATTAAGTCGACTTTATTAAACCTGCTTTTTACTCGACCTAAGGCTTAATTCGACTTTCTAAAGTCGAATTAAGCCAGTGTAGACATGGGGTAGCCCTAAGTTGACTTAGGGCTACCCCAGGACTACACCACTGCCCTCCCTGCAAGGGGGGGCACAGGAGGAGCCTGGCATGCCCCCCAAAGGGCAGGGCAGAGCCCTGTGTGTGACACTGTCTGGATTTAGGGAAGCATTTATGATATTATTTTCAATGGATATCTCATAAATGCTCTATAATCCATAGGAACTATGTCATGTTTGGTATCAATAGAAAGGTAGTAATTTGCTGGGAATGATTATATAGTTTGTGTCTAGGAATTCTATTTGGATTAGAACTTAGGAATTGGGTATTCTATCTGTACTTTAACTTATGTTATTTTATTGAAATACCTGTGGGTGGGTGTGTCAAATCATTGTGTCCTTAATGTTTAGGAATGTACCAGGGATAATGGTCCCAGGGACTAAACTGATGAGCCATTAAGGACACAATGGGTGTATTCCTTATGTCCTTAATGGCTCATCAGGATACTCCCTGGGACCGTTCTACCTGGAAGATTCCTAAACATTAAGGAGACAATAGTTGTTCACACCCTCCCGTCTAAGGCTGTCCTCCAGAATGACACAAGTTAAAGTATGGATATAACATCAAATTCCTAACTTCTAATCGAGATAGAATCCCTAGACATAAACTATATAATCATTCCCAGCAAATTACTACCTTTCTATTGATACCAAACATGACATAGTTCCTATGGATTATAGCATTTATGAGATATCCATTGAAAATAATATCATAAATGCTTCCCTAAATCCAGACAGCATCACACACAGCGCTCTGCCCTGCCAGGATCCCCGTCCCACTTTGCCCCATTGCACACAGGGGGTGCCCCCCCCCTCCAACCGTGGACCTGCCCAAGGTCCCCCTAGCCCCACAAAGTCGACCTAGAGCATCCAGTGTGGACGCTCTAAGTCAACTTTGTAAGTTCCCCTTTAAGTCGACTTTAATTTTAAGTGTAGACGCACTAAGTCGACTTAAAGTCGACTTAGTTATAGTCGACTTAAAAGTGCAAGTGTAGACATAGCTAATGTGAGGCCCTAAGTCATGGCTTACTTGGCTGGTGCCTAAATCCAGCACTGAGTGACAAAGTGGTGGAAAATACACTAATATTTGTTGTCACATACATGTATAAATAAGTTATGGTACAACATGGTTCATACATAATACAATTCTTAAAACAACATATTTTTATTATATTTGAAATTAGTATATAAAGCGATTCTATGGTGTGCACTGCGCCTTTCCCCATGTCAAAATTACCATCATATTGAGATTTTTTTCTGTATTCTTCTTAAAAAACTAACTAAAAAATGCACAACACTCCAACAGGAACAGAAAGTCGCATTTTTCCTGCAATTATTTCTGTGTTACAGATACAAAAGAGAAATACATTGACCTGAAATATATTTTTTTACACCTATGAAATTTTGTGAAAGGCAGAGAATTCACTGTACCTTTTACAGTAGACAACAGCTTCAAAAACCTCTGAACCGGCTCGTGCTTCAAAAAATTTCTATGCTGTGCTTGGTCTTCAGGATTGCAGAACTTTAAGAAATGCTCAAAAGCATCCAGAAGAGAGTTCGTTTCATCAGCTGAGGCTTTGGTTTCACTCTTCCCTGAAAAATATCATTGCCATTGGTAACCCAGTTTCTTAACATTTTTTTTGTTGTTGGATGGGGTCCAAGGGGGAGGGGGCATTAAAAACAGAATTATATAATACATTTTATTGGCAGTTTATGGAGTGCTAACATAAAGAAACCACATTGTTTTTTAAAATAAAAGCATACTAATACAATACCAACCAATTTATCCCACACCCAGGATAATGTAGGATCAGAGTATGCTTTATATTTGTTAACAAATGCCCTAAAAAATAGAAGTCCAGACTCCGCAGGAGTTTGCTAGCAGCTTTGAGGAATGTAACTACATCCAAGTGACAGATTACAAAAAGAAATGACTGCTGAAGACAGCCTGAGGAAGCTAGTCTTCTTCCAGGCTATCTTGAAGGCAGTTCAGGCACTGAGCCAAAGCAGCAATTAAGGCTCAGTTCCCTACTTCTACACTAAGCCCAGAAAACCTTACTCTTTAACATCCACACTCTTCAGGAACGGATTGAGACATAAAAGTGCCAAGGCAAATGGGAGAGAAATTTCTGGGTCAGCATTAGAAACAATTAGACTCTACATTTAAAGGTACCCTTACCTTCTGGTTCTTGATTAGGCATGAGGGAGTTCTGAAACACCCTGACCTCTATAACTGCCCTCTAGCAGAAGCTGTGTTACTGAGACAAAGTTTACTATGGCCCAGACCCAGATCACATGACATTACACTGTCAAATACCAATAATAAAGTTCAGTCTGCATACAGGGAACTTGTGAGCACTTGAATTATTGGAGGCTTCAAAGAGCTTGGGAGCTCCCTCATCAAAAGCCTCCAACCCAATTAATTTAGTGCCCACACCTGAAGGCTGCAGCTTCTTTAAACTGACAAAGGGGAAAAAACAAACATGATTATCATGTGGTAGTCCTGCCAAAATTTTTGCTGAAGTTTATGAAAAGACAGAGTAGAGACATGAGGAGCTGTCTAAAAAGCAGCTATATGGAAATTAGTTGCAAAAAAAAGCCACAGCACCCCCTGGAGGGAGGCTAACCAAAATACTAAAAAAAAAAATCTCTCAGGAACAGCAGGGACATCTCCCCGCTCATCTACGTAACAAACTCTAAGGCTATGTCTCCACTGGCAGGTTAGTTCGAATTAAGGAGGCTTAATTCGAACTAACTAAAGCCATGGCTCCTAGGCTTTAGTTAGTTCGAATTAAGGGCTTCCTTAATTTGAACTAATAAGTTCGAATAGGGCTTTAGAAGTAAGGCTTTAATTCGAATTAACTAGTTTGAATTAGCCAATGTGGCCATGTTAATTCGAACTAATTTCTTAGTTTGAACTAACTGGCCATTGAAATGAATGAGGATCACTCATTCGAACTAACTAAAATTAGTTCGAATTACTTAGTTCAAACTAACTAATTCAAATTAATTTTAGCAAGTGTAGACAGAGCCTAAGTGAGGAGGGGAATTCAACACCGGCTCAGAGGGAGAAAAAACATTAAAAAAAGAAAGCTCTGAAAATATAAGAGGTCCCACCTTCCAAAACCCCTCCATATCTATGCTGCATGGCCACTGAAACAGGCATGGGAAAAAGAAGGGGCTGTATGCAAGCTAGTCTATAACGCACGTACAAGCAGCACAAATTTCCAAGATATTTAAGCAGGATCAACCTGAGGGCATCTAGAATGCAGAGCTTTTCATCTCTGTATTGGTTGCAATGCTGGAAACACTGTAGTGCTATTAGACCCCAAACACTTCTCCTTATAGGATCTTTTTCGTAAACACTCTCCACTTTCTTTCTGCAGAAAGCTGGGCTGAGTTGCATTAATGACTATGTGACCCATTCCAGATCACCCAATTTTGCGAATTATCCTTTTTTTTAAAAAAGCAGATTTTGTACATGGGACCTGCTCACAAAACTGAGTTGAGAAGAGGACTGGGACTCCTACTTTACTGATAGGACAAGTGAGAATTAACAAGTTTCAACTGAATTTATTTTTATTTCTCTTATTTTCATTTCTTCCTTCTCATCTTCCAGATGGAACATGTAAAGGAAAAAGGAAATGAGGAAGGGTACAGAAAGATTGGAGGAGGAAGTGTATGGGTTATGCTATGAATACCAGCTGAATTCATCCTTTTGGCCCCCCTTGCTCCCTGAGAGATGGAGGTAACAGGTCAGGATATTTTCCTTCTTTAAAAAAAGGAATTGTCGACAAGGTGCAATTTTCTTTACATTTGATAACATTATGGAATGGTAAGATACTGCTCTACTGTGTTAGCTCCTAATCCAGATACAATTTTATTTTACTAATTTTATATTGTAATTATGTCCATCTTTTTCATTCAAACATCTAATCTTGCAGTTCCCCAACAGCATTTGAGCCTGTAGATGACAGATCAGACTGAGTTCCAGTCCTGGACAAACCAGCTACAGAACTGGCTAACAGAGGAACAATAGTCAAATTTGCACATAACAGAGAACAAGAATGAACCCTTAGTTTCTGGTCTTCACAAAACAATCACATAGTATCTGGCACAAATGATAATCCAGGGTCTCTCATTCCATCACAATGCCTAATCTATAAGAAATTGAAGGTTATCACTATTACAGCTCCCAGAAGCAAATGGGGCACTTTACAACAAATAGAAAGATGTGACCAGTTTTTACAAATATTTATGCACGTTTAAACTTCAAGCAGATGAATAGTTCTATTGATGTTTAAAGCAAAGCATGTAAGTAAGAGTTCGCAGCACTGGGGTCTATTTTTTCACAGGAGGCAATGAGAGGAACCGACTAGAGAGCGGAATGAATGTGAAAAGACAACCATTATAGTAATAATTCCGTTTATATGTGAATATCTTGATGGCCAAATTTTTTTTTAATGAAAATAATGATGGCAGGATTCACCACAGAAGCAGGAAGTCTTCAGGAGGAATCTGAAAAAAGCGAAGGTAGTAGTTCAGCAGGTCAAGACTAAGCCCTAGTCTATACTTGCCGTGCTTTTCAGCGGCAGTCGACGGGAGATACACAAGGTATGTAAAATACCTTTCGTATTTCCCACTGACTTCCTAAGTATCCCTTGCACATTGCACTAACCCAACCGGAAATGGCATCCCATCAGCGTAGTGCTACGCCAGTTACAGAGCTGGAGTGACAGCTTCAGTTCCGTGTTCGACTGAGCGTGTCTTAACAGACTGCTCAATCGAACACAGAAGAGCGCACTGCCGTCAGTATAGACATAGCCTAAGAGGGCACTCTGTTCATGAAAGGTAGTTTGAAAATACTGCAGAGGTGGCTGTGGGACAAACAGACAGCAGGACATTGGAAAGGCATCACTGGCAGATCAGAAAAGCTTCAGGATGATGCAGTAAGAAGTCAGAAATGTCAGTGGGGCTGAAATGTAGGACTTTGAAGACAAGGACAAGACATTTAACCTTGATGCAGTGAACAAGGGAGAGGCAGGGGTGGCAACAATAACACCACACTTTGATATATTTTCACCAGGGGAAGAGACTCTATAAAACCTACCTATTACAACCAATGAGAAGTATAACATTTCTGTGGAGAAGAAGTGTCATTTAAAATTGGGAAAGCATCAGTACCTGGTAATTCCTTAGAGAAAGAAGCATGTCTTGCTAAGTGACTGTTGATTATATCGACAGCCTTGAAGTTTTTATTTTTTTTCAATATATCTGCGGCACACCTAGCTTGTGCATCTGGAATAGTGGGATCCACCCCAGCATTTAGGAGCATCTGCACATTATCTGTCTGACCTGAAACATAAAATAAATACAGTCGAGAGATGGCACAATCCTCTTATTCAGAATAAAAGAAAAATTACCTGCCATGATTTCAAATGCTTTTTTTAACCAAACAAATTAGAGTTAAACTTTACGGAAGTAGTTATACTTGGGGTTGGTCTTTACAGGGAACAGTGTTTTGCCGGTTTGTTTTCATGGGTTAGTTTTGTTTCATTTGATGGAAAAGAAAAGCATGTTTAAAAATATCTAAGATACTTAGTGTGACACCAACAGGTTTTTTCCATACCAGATGTGACATAAAAACATGATTACCTAATGAAAAGCTTTGTAGCATACATTATCTGCATTTTGATATGATAGTGTCACCATTCTCTGTAATGGAAGCTAACATCCTAATATAATTGCATCTAAAACTCTGCAGAAGAAACATTATAGGCCATACCCCAAAATGTAAAAGCCCTGATTCAAAGCCCTGACAAAACATCTTTAGTGCATCACAAGACTCTCTATTCGTGTCTCACTTTGTCACATTCCATTACGACAGGCATTGTGCTACCCAGAGAGAAGGACGTTTCAAATCAATATCTTTGTCTCCAACAGCTGAACAAGTGTTATAAATCACAATAAAAAAACAACCAGGGAGGAGCACTGGAAACTCAAGAGCTCAGCCAAGCAAGCAACAGGAGCATGTGTGACTGTTAGGAAAGCTGCACTAGATTATTTCCGTTTTTCTCAGACATCGTTGTAAGGTTGACAACTTCTATCACTGTATGTTTCCCACTTGCTAGAACACCACAGGAACACTTGGAGGAGAAAAGGTTGGGAAGAAGTGACACACTTTTGCACACTCAACATAGTTTTCCTGCTTTTCTGCATTTACGCTTTACCATTCATATCATTTTAAATTGAATTTTGTCATAAAGATGGCTCTGAAATTTTTTCATTATCTGTTTTCCAAGAGCTGTGCTTAGCAATAGATGAGATAGCTGTGAGAGAACAATGTGACTCCTTCACGGCAAATTAAATTAGATAGTCTGTGTGAGGGAGGCACCAGAATGCCAGTGTGTTTAATAAACTAATATTATGTCTATACTGATGATGGCACATTCACAGCCATGAGATCAATTTATCATGATGAATTGAGCGGAAGTGGAGACCCACTCAATTGACCAGGAAATCAACACTACTAATCAGTGCTTTTTTTTTTTTTTTTTTTTTTTTTAAAGGGGCTGGTACTCAGCCAGGGGCAGCAGGAGCTGGAGCCTCATTGCTGTGGAAAAAAAGATGCCAGTACTCAGTACCATCACAAAAAAAGCCCTGTCCTCTGCCAGATGCTGCATCGATGGGAGGGCAGTTTGGTGCAGTGAACTGAAGACACTGCAGTAAGTAAAAATTAACAAGTCAATGGGAGAGACGCAAGCTACTCTACATCCCTTATGTATCTCCTGTCGATTGTGGCTGAATTTGGCAGCAACTGAAGACAGTCTAATAACGTAACTTCAGGACTGAGGCTTACTTCCTACTGCCACCCAGTGGATTGATTAAGAAGTGCAAATAAAAAGCAAGTCAAGTTTCTGTAGTCTCAAATAAAAATATCCACAGAAATGGCATAGCTACTTGACCCCTACAAAAAACTTAATGGAAAGCATCTCTCAAAGCTTACATGCCTAACTCAAGACATGTTGCTTCTGACATTAAGGGAAATTTTTATTTGTTCTCCTCTACAAACAAGAAGCAAAAGCTCCAGGGAAGTTGGAGGCCTAACATTTGTTTAAATTTCTGAGAGCATCAATACATAAATGGACTAAAGGGGTCAGGGTGGGGGGAGAGAATATATATAACTGCATCAAGTTGTGACTATGAAAAATAATGAAGAAATTGGCCACCAGACCAGTGCCCTATAATTATTTTTTTTTAATTTAAGTTCTGCTATAACCATAAAAAGTATACAGAGCCTGTCAATCTTTTGTCGGGAAATTGCAAGCCTTCTTGGCATGAAATAAAAATTATCCATGTCTGGAGTTTTTGTTCTTTTGCCATAACAAAACAAAGCGCTATGCCAATGAAAAAGTCCATTTTTAATTACATACGTTTCAGAGGAGATCCACTGCAATTAGAGGCCACAACATGCAGGATTGTGCAACCATCCTGGTCTTGTTCGTTAATGCTACGCTTCAAGTCTGGTATGTGATCTAGTAGCCATCTGAAAAGATTGTTCCCTTCTGAAATGATTATAAATTAAACCACGTGTTATTAAACAGCAGGATAGGGAAAGTATTACCACTTTTCCCCCATAGGTGGACAGACAAGCTAAAGCCTCTTTCTTCAAAGTAAGGCACGACAGAAGGGAAAGAATAGCGTAAAACAAGCAAAAAATGTTGGCAAGTGCCAGCTGCATTGTTGGAGATAAAACAACCAAATTTTGCCCTAACACACACAACTCTGAATTTGGCCTGTAAATTTTAAACATGTACGCTGCTCATCAGACAGGTTTTTCAGAATTGGCATGTTCAGGGTCTGAGATGTTCACATCGTTTACACTTCAGCTTTGAATAAAACAAGAGCGTGTCACTATTCAGCTAACTCCACTACCAGGTATACATGAATTGGACACGTAGTTTAAGTAATTTTTTTTTTAGAGTAATTACTAGAGCTATGGAAAATTATGTATTTTGGATTTGAGCTTACTTTATATTTCTAAAATATGAGCTTTATCTGCAAATTCTCTGTAGGTTGACTACAGTTGCTTTTGTTTTATATTGACATGGGACATCACTCACTTGCTTTGATACAGAGGATGATGATTGCATGAAGTGGGTACGCTCCAATGCTCCCAACATTTGCTCCAATAGTGATAAGCCATGCCACCAAGTCTGGTACCCTCTCCATTCTTTCATAATCGCTAAACAGAACGTATTTCTGATAAAGAAATAGGGAGATATACTATAGTAATATTATTTTACATATATGAAAGAATTCATCTTTTTAGTCCTGTTACCTTTTCAAACCGGGCAAAGTTTTCATCTATTCAGGAATTCAGTGTAGCAAAAGCAAATGAATAAATATTGGCCATTGGCCTTCTCCAATATTAAATTTAATTACACATATTTATATTACAGTAACACCTAGAGTCCCAGATCAGGGTCGGGGACCTGTTCTGCTTCATCACTGTCCCCAAAGAGCTCTCAGTCAAAAGGGTTGGTTTTTTTTTTTTTAATTTGATACATATTTTATCTATATACACACATGAACATACAAATGTATTTATATACATATACAGTATATTATGTATCTTTATTTATTCTTATATTAATAGCTAAATATTTCCCTTTTTCATGGGTTTTAAATAATGGTCTCCAAGCATATTACAGACATCTGCAACATTTAAGTTTAAGAAATTCTCATGACCTCAATTCAAATTCTGATTTACAAAAGTTAAGTCTGTGCACAATCCAAAGTGAAAATACCATATATACCTGCATAAACAAAAGCAGCACTGAAACTCCACCAAAAAAACACTACAGTTTCTCTAATTTGCTCAAAAAGAAAAACAACATTTGGGAATTTTTCTGTCTTAAATGTTTGAGTTTTCACTCATAGATACAAAAACTCCATGAGAAAAATTTCAGGAACAAAAATTGGTAGTATAGAGTTAACGTAAACACTATGTCCTATTACTGCATAATGGTGAATCATGGGAGTAAGAAAAACAGCCGTCAGGTTTGTCTGCCTCTATCTGTGGGCCTCAGTTCAGCTATCTGAGAACTTGGGCTCCTAGATTACGGCCCCTTTATACATCATCTACAGTCAGCATTCACACAGATACAAGCACAAAGCCTCAGTTTCAAAGATGTACAGTAAAAACACTAATTGTGCTGTTGAATTACAGGACATGTGGTAACCCCTGGCATATACTATCATATACCCTACCACACCGTTAACCCTGTAGCCAGTAAATATAGCTGTTCAGACCTTATAGTCCCCAATTTATATATTTTCTTAAACTTTCCAATATCTCATTTCAAGCCACTGAAGATGAAGCATTTCTTAATAGCAGTGCAAAGAGAATCTTAGAATAAACTCACTGTAAAAGCACCCATCAGCAGCGTGCTCAGCACAACTCCACAGCAGGTTTTTAATCGTTTCTTTTAACAACATATAGCTGTTGTGTGCAAATTGTGCAATATGAAACAGAAGTTATCTGATTCATGTTTAAAAAAAAAAGCAAACACAGAAAACCTACAGAAGGCTAGTTTTATAATTCAAAACAGATCCGCGTAGCCCCTGCTTTGTCTTTGCAATTGTAATATATTGATTAGCTTGTCATATGACAGGGGTGATAATTATGCCCTGTTCTTTGCAAATGAAATACCTATGGAGAGGACCTGATCTTGCACTAGTGAAGTCAAAGAAAGCATGAGCAGAACTGCGATGTTTACGAGGCAGAAATCCTTCCTCCCTGCTGCGAGAAAGCTTCAGAAGGCCCTAAATGAATAGTCCTCCACAGAGACAACACCCGAGGGTGAGGGCTCCAAACCCACCGCTTGGCACAGAGCCATCATCTCAGCTGACAGGATTAGGTATCATGGCCAGTGGCTCTCTGACTACAGTGGGCCAGCATGCCAAATCCCCAACATGTACAAGACAACAGTCAAGGCTGTACTTTATTAGCAGTTGCTGTGGAATAGCTATGCAGGTATCTAACACCCTACCACTAGATGGAGGAAGGGAGTATTCCATCCCCAAATCCTGCACTGATTCCTTGTGTAAACTAGGGGTGTGAAAGGTTAATCGTTTAAACTGGGGGTGCTGGAGGGGAGCAGCAGCTGGGCAGCTTCTCACCAGCAGGGAAGCACAGAGCCCAGCTCAGAGGGCAATCACAGATGGGCTTGGCTCCCTGTGAGCAGGGGAGGAGTACGGGACAGGGGGGAGGCACAGAACCCAGTGCGAAGAGGCTGAGCTGCAGCTGAACTCGACTCCCAGCAAGAGGCAGGGAGCCCAGCGTGAGGGAGGCAAGCTGCAGCTGGGCTCTGCTTCCAGCTTCCAGCAAGGTAGTGGAAATGGGAAGCTGCAGCTGGGGTTGGATACCTGCAAGTGGTAAGACACAGAGCCCAATGGGAGAGCAAGAGGAGCCCACGCCCTGACTCCAGTCATCTCCCCCTTCCCCCCCCAGCATTTAACTGTTTAAATGTTTTATTTTTAGATCATTTAAACCAATTTTAAATTAAACTAATTTTTACATCTATAATGTAAAGACCTTTACTTGGGTTTTGTAAAGAGGGCCAGGAACTGGCCCACAGTGCATACAAAATGCACTATGTCTAGGAATGGCAGAATTCAATTTTTGTTTATAATTTTGCCAGATAATGATATTAATGTTTATTTTAAGGCACATTTTAAATTTTTATTGATTTAAGTTTTCACACCTCTGGGAAATGAAGGTTGTCAGACAATAATTATTTAATAATAATAAATGTTGAGAGCCAAACAGTTAAAGCTTTACAACAGTTAAAGCACAAATTGTCAGCATCAAACAGCAAAATATGCAATGTGAACATCCTTAAATCAAACTCCAATAAGTTCTCAAACAGCATTTTTTTACTTTGTGTAATTGTAAATTGTCATCTATGGAAATATTTTTCATTGGTTTATGTGTGTATAGTGAAATTAACATTTACTGATAAAATTCTTCCAAGCCTAACTTGCTCAATGCAGATGATAAGTAACCTTAGGTATGTAATATAGTCAACTTAACACAACTATGACCCTCACAAATGAGTTAACAATCTGAGTTTATAGTCTGTTTACCTACCCTGACACAAACAAGCCTCTGACTTTCTGTCACACAGAAGAATTAGTGTATTACAAGGTTCACTGAAAAAGTTCTAACATTTTTTATGAAAAAGGGGACAAATTTCAGACAAAATGTTTTGACCAGCTCTAATTACATATATTTTTCAAACTGATATTTGTTTCATCTGTGCTCACTCTTATTCATAGAACATTAAGACATTTGGTAAAAAACTGTGAAAAAAAAGACAGTCAATCATGTTGTTAAACAAAATACATGTGACAACACCGTACCTCAAAAAGATCCTTCAGTGATAACTGAGTGACTCTGAGATTTCTTGGCAAACTCTCTCTCTCAACTGCCAGCAACATCAAGGACTAGGAAAAACAGATATGTGTAAGCCTACAAGCGTTCAGATACTAATTTTAAGTTTATTTAAATGCATCAACAAACATTAAAGGAAAATCTGACCTGTGCTCTCTACAGCTATACATTTTAATACCACTTATTGTTTGTAATAACTAATCAGGGTCTCAAAACACTAAAACTTCCTTTTCCTTGTCATTCACTAGATCATTTAATTTGGCAAACACTTTTTCTCCACCTGTGCCTCTCATCAGGCACAAATCCCTACAATGCTGCATCATTTGCCATCATGTTTACGCTTCAGCATCACCATTGATAAAAACATCTCCCTGGTAATGTGTTTGTGTGTCTGCTTAGGATTCAGCTGGTGCTCTGAAGCAGGAAACAGGATAGATCAGTGAAACTCAGACCTCAGTGGTTCAAGAGCCAAATTAGTGATCAGCATTACCCAAAAAAGCAACAGAAAAGTGACTTCATGGTTTCATTTACTATAGTACTATATATTCATATTTAAAGGGTAATATTTAGGGTTTATATCTGTATATTATTATCATCATCAGAGCAAAACCACTGACCCAGCATTATTATTTTTTTCAGCTGCAACTGGTTAATAATGTTGAAAAAGTATCCTGCCTGGTTAATAATTAAACTACCCAGTGTTTTAATATGTGCTGCAAAGAGCAGTAGGAGACACATTAATGAACATCACAGCTCTAGACCAAACAAAAAGAGTAGCTATTGAAGAATTTTCTTAATGACAGAGTGATGGCTTGATAGATTTTTAAACCCCAATGCCGCATTCTCCACCTGATTGCAAAAGAGCCTTTTTTCTCCTTAAACTTCTTGAAAGTTTCCTTCTAAACTAGATAGAGCTTATATTAAAAAGACCGGAATACAAAACAAACAAAAATCAGATAAACGAAGCCTAGATATTATTGTTTACACTCTCCCCTACACACCTTAAGACAGACCCTCATATGGTATAATTGTCTTAGCTTCAATAAAACCAATAGAGCGATGACAATTTACACCAGCTGAGAATATGCCTCTTTGTGAGTTAATATATACAAAGTAATTCCTAAATCTTTCTATCTATCTTTGTGCCATGCTGCTCAGAAGAATTTATCTTGTTCCTTGGATATCTGATTAATCCTCACAAAAATCAGAGGTCAATGATGGCACTTGCATGAAAATAACCCACTACTCCTCTGAAAATGATCAACTGTCATCATTACTATCTTCAGGAACAAAGCTCAGCTTCAAGGATACAAATTATGAAAATATAAAAATGTGTATTTCAGATCACTAAATGTTCTGTCTAGATGGTTATTATACCATTCAGAATTTAAAGTAGTACCATCAAATCTGATCAGTTTTTTAAAAAGTGAGAATTAAATTAATTTCAGATATGGCACCTGCTCATCAGTTTTCTAGTTAGTTTTGATGGTTTAGAAATCATCTATTCCTATTTTTGCTCCAACTTCTCTGTTGCTTGTACAAATCAGAAAACTGACTGGTCGTACCAAAGAAAGAGTAAAACAAGCCATAAATACAAATTAAATCAAATACCTTTTCTCTAATCTTTTTCAATTACAATCATTTAAAGTGTCATTGTAACCACAGTAAACAGAGAGACACACAAATAGGATACTGAAGTTGACTGTATCCCTTTCAAAAGGCAAAGAGAAGTTTAGAAACTATTTCCTACTCAGTTTCCTTTTTTTCTAATTCTAAAAATCAAGACATTTGCACATGAGAACAACAACTTCAGATTTAAAAAGCAATTTAAAAAAATTAAAGTTTACATTAAAAAAATAAAAAATATATAAAAGAGACTTACTTACATTCCTTGTACAATGATAAACTTACCTGCCACATTCCTTTTCTGGCCAATTTTTCTATTGCCACCTGCCAAACTAATGCATCGAATCTTTCATTCAAAATGTACTTAAAGATGGAAAGAAAATACTGCGCTATATATTTTTCATCTAAGAAAAAAAGAAAAGCGTTTAGCATATGCAACTTCTACAAGTTGTGCACTCTGAGTTCATCAACTCATTACATATGGTCAATTTTTCAGTAAGTGATTAGCACACTGCTCTATTTAAAATTAATTAAATTAAATATGTCTGCTCACTAATTGGTATGGGTGCATTAGTTTCAGGTGCCACAGATTTCATGAGCAAGATGAAATTAACCATTGGCTTTGGAAAAATCTCTGATGCCTACAAAAATCTAAAATCATCCCCACCAGTTCTGACTATGCAAGTACAAAGAAATGGATTTAAGTGAACAAACTCATTAAACAGGGATGAGCGTGCAAGAAGCAAGCAAGAAAGGCATTGCCAGAAGCCAGATGGTATGTCCTTGAGCTCTCTCAGGCAAAGCTTGTAAACTAGACCATAGAGCAACAGTGAGACAAAGGGAGAGGAAGGAACATAAGAGCTTAATAGAGAGATCTGACTCTCCCACAGAAATAAGTATTTGGGAGATGGGAAAAGCCAAGTATCCTTTCCCCTGTGCTCCTTTCTTTTGCCTCTTCCCAGTGCTCTCCTCACAGGCCTTCCTATAATTTGCTCTGAAGTATTTTCCACAACTTAATATATCTCATTGTAAATTTTTCCTAATACTAAGCATAAAATTTTCTGTCTCTTCATTACTCCTAGCTGTTCTTTGATCTGCCTAACTGACAAGGAGACTAAATGGCCTGGAAGAAACTAACACACTATTAGAATTCAGCAGATCATGAGTTTTATTCTTGGCTCTGCCTCGACTCTTAATGGCCTTGGCCAAGTCACTTCAATTCCTATCTCAGGCCTTGTCTACACGATCACGTTATTGCACCTTAAAACTCATTAAGGCGCAATAACAAGCACGGTGAACACACGTGCAAGGGTGATGTTCCGCGTCAAGGTCCTTGTTGTAGCGCAATCCAACAACCACTGGGACAAGAGTGATAACAGCTGTTGCGGATCATCTGTTGCGCGTTTTAGCTCGTGTGTATGCTCACCGCGCAATGATTGGCCTCCGGAAATGTCCCAGAGTGCCAATCAATGCCACTCTGGGACATCGGAGCTGTCAACATGTCAATTTCACTGCTC
>ML685756.1:2179547-2329342 GCA_007922175.1 Pelusios castaneus
ACCGGCTCGGATTCGAGCCGGCCACCCAACACCGCTACCGGGCTCTGTGCATCAGCTGCGGCCGCGGTTTAAAGCCCCGCGGACGCAGCTGAGTCCTGGAGCCCGGGAGCTGTGCTGGGGTTCGGGTGACAGCGGGGGCTGGCAATGCAGCCCCCCCTGCCACCGGAAGCCCTGCAGCTGTGCTAGGGGGCTGGCTGTGGGCAGTGCATGGTGGGACAGGTGCCCACCATGCACTGCTCTTCTTTCGCAAAGGAGTATTCCAAGGGTGAATGCTCCTTTGCGAAACAAAGTGCACGTGTGCACGCGAGAAAGTGCTATATTTATTGCGCTTTACTTGTCCCGCAATAACTTATTGCGGGACAAGTATGCTCGTGTGTACATAGCCTCAGATTCCCCATCTGTAAAATACCGGGGGAAGAGGGAAGGGACAGGCCAGACAGGGATATTGGGTGAATCAATCAGTTAATATCTGATGCTGTGAAGATACCATAAAATGCTAAGTACTATTAGCTTCCCTGGTGCTTACATCATTCAAATATATGTAGAACTTATACCTCCACAAGACTTGCTTCACCAAGATAGACATGTTCAGTTCTTTTTATTGTTCTGTTACACCTTCACGTCACCTTAGCTCCATTTGTATTGCTTTTTCTAAATTCTCTCCTATTTGTCACTATGTGTTAATGTGTGTCCCGTAGTGAATGGAATATGCTATCTGTGGTCCCACCAGTACTGTAGAGGACTATTTTCTTGCTCTGTAACATGATTCGTTGGAGTATGAAGCTCAAAACTGCACTGGTGCTTTTGCTATCAGGTAACATTGCAAACACAAATCTACTTTGTTGCTCACTGTGATTGTAGGTCTTTTTCAGCATTAATGCTTCCCAAGCTTCATCCTCCAACTAGTGAGCATTTCCCATTATTTTTCCCCCAGACATGTTGGTTTACATAGTCTCTAGATGAATCTCATTTTGAGGGGTTTTTTGCCCATATTTCTTTTACTCTTCAGGTCTGCTTTCTCCATCCAAACTAGTGTTTACAACTCACCCTATTTTTGTATCAACTGCATGTTTTATTAACATGGTGTCATTCCTTCCACCAGTCATTAACAAAGACATTAACTAAGGCTATACCACACCATAATCCCTGTTATAACTGTTGAGTATTTGTAACTCCAGCTGAAGTCTGTGGGACCTCAGAAAAATTAGGCTCTACTCTTTCCAGACTCTAGTCAGTTAAATTCTTTGTCATATAATTGATAAGCTTGAAGACCCATTAAATCAACAGAAAGATTCCCTTTCAATTGGCTTTAAATGTAGGTCTTTTGGTCAGTTTTTAATATGAAACAATATTCCTTTCCAAGCCATTCTGAATTAAATTTACTACATTCTTTCATCCACTAATTTTGTACTTCTGTCAAAAAAACAGGCAAGTTTGCTTGGGAAGAGTCATAGTGCTTACTGTTCTTGGTTCTCTTTTCTTTTTAAATATTTTCTGATTGTTTCTCTTGATGTCTGTTCTAATATTTTACTACCGATGGTAGTTAAAGTTAAGAACTGGGAATTGCCAGGATCATTCTTCTTACTTTTACTTCAAAATCAGTACTACAGTTGCTTTTTCTCCAACCCTGTGCTAAAGTTGCAACCCAGATTATCTAAGTTTCCTGTGGCCCAGCCAAACCACATTATAACTGGAGCTGGCTAAAACCCTCTCCTATTTCCCCTTCTTTATCTTCCTACTAAAATAATGGTAATATAAAATCATTTGAAAAATATATGCCTCCCATTAGTATTCTAAATAGACTGTTTTTTTTAAAAACAAAAGACTTCAGAATTATTTTCAAAAAACAGTTTTTCCATTTTTTTCAAAAGAAAATTTTTATATTTTAAATAAATTCCTCAAAATTATTAAATTGGTCAAAACTGACAACAAATTAAAAATAGAAAATTGAAAATTACCAAAAACAAACTAAACTGTTTCGGTATATATTTTCAGTCAAAATTTTTCAAATAGCAGTAATTTTTTTAAATGGTTTCATGAAGTTTTTCCACTTCCACACAACTTTTCATTTTTTAATGAAACAGAACTGGTTGAAATTTAACACAACTGGAGCACTTCTTTGTGAGAACTCATTCATCTATGTGGCAGTGGCCGTGTCTGAGGATGTGGATATTTCTCATACATAGAATGACTGAGACTATCAATATCGTTTACAGTGGCCGCTGAACAGCTATCATGTTAATGGTTTTCAAATCTGACCCGGTTCAGTGGTGATCAAATTAACGATCCCAGAAAGAATGACTCCAAATCCCACAAACAAGCCCCTCAGCAGTCCTGTCCCTATTTAAAAAAAGAGTCTAAATACAATATAAGCCTCAATTCCAATTTACCATTAACGCTTGTGAAGATTCCAACTATAAAATCAGCAGTTTGAGACTTATCCACAGAACCATGCAGACGATTCAAACCACGAGAAAATGCAACAACTGCATCTTGAGTTCTTGACAACTGCAGCAGCGAATAGCCAGATCTATAGTAGCCCTGGGGAGGGGGTGGGGGGGGACAAACAAAATCACATCTCATTATTTCTAAACATGGAAGATTAGGGCCTCATCTTTGAAATCACTACACAAAACTTGCAGTAACTTTACAATGAGACTTTTTCCTCAATAAGATTTGCCGAGTTGGATATGACTGCATACAAAGTTATCAACATCTTAAAACAGTTGAGAGAATAACTTATGTTTTAACGTAAAAAAAAAGCTGTAAAATGCTGTGGACATATGAATATGACAATGTTTTAACATCTTGAAAACCCAATATATATATGGAAAATTAAATGTTCTTGTAAACAAAAATGTTCAGAAAGCCACATTATTAAGTTAAACATTTTCTAGTCCCACATTACTAATCATGTCCCTCACGTACCTCATATATGGTTTATAGCACTACTCTCTGCTCATTATACATATAAGCTCAAAGAATTTGTTAAGAATAAATGTGACTCATTGGCACTCATTGGTAGGGACCCAAGAAGAAATCACAGTTGGGTTTTTTTGTTTGTTTGTTGGGTTTTTTTAAAAGAAAATTCACAGCCATGTCACAGGTGAAATAGCGAATTTTACAGAACATGCATGGCATTCAGTCAGTCAAAGGTCACTTCTGTATTCTGTCGCATAAAATCAGCTGCAAGTTCCCCCACATTGATGCGATGTTTTCCATCAGCGGAGAAGCAGAAGTGGGCATGTCTGCACATTCCAGTCTCCTGTCTGGTGTAGCCTTCAGCGCATGTTCCAAGTAGTGGTTCCAGTGACTACTGCACCTGGCATAAATTTGGCCACCAGCCACAGAACATGAGAGTTCTGCATGCAGATGTCTGCTTCTGCCTTGCCGCTGAGACTGCAGTGACTTGTGTTCCAAGCAGCGCCAGTAATAGCTACCAGGCCTAGCACAAAATCAGCCACCACAAACCCTCAAAACTACTGCTCTAACATGATGCTGCCATAGGCTATCTGAGCCATATCAAACCACGAGCTTGTTGAGGGAGGAGGGGAAACAAGCCCCACCTCCCCCCGTTTTATGCTAATTTCACAATTTCCAGACTCTCTGTTAAAGTTAAACTGGTCTCACTCACTGGAAATTCTTGCCCCTGTATTTCACATATTATCAATGGCATTAAGTGTATAGAAAGAAAGCAGAGAACCATCAAGCCTTGGAAACTAACCCAAGAACAAACTGACTATCAAATATATTTCATAGTGCAGCAAAATACTTCATTACAGGATCTCAAACATGTGTTTATGTCAAAAATCTAGTATCACTTTTCTGTTTCTGTTTCAGTAGATAGCTTGGACAATAGGGCTTTAAGTACACATTTAACTGCTTCATTGAACTGGGGCCATAGTGAAATCACTTGTCACCAGACAGCTTGTTGAAGTGAAAATTGCATGGTGCAATGAAAGGTGGGAATTTAAGTCTACAACATTAAAATATGATTTCATCATACCTGGTTTCACAGTAAGCTAGTTCGTTCCTTGCCATTCAAAATACAATTATAATTGTAATTTTTTTATGTCAAAACATATATTCAGCTACTGATTAGGGATCTTAAATCACTATCATCTTGTTCTTCTTACAAGGTGTTGTATTTGAGTATTTATCTTTTAAAGCTAATTTTGAATCTTGTTTAGCATAATACGGCTGGCAAGCATTGCTGACATGTGGGATCAAACATGCAGTACCTTAACATAAGACAAATCCCATTGGAGGCTCTCCTCGGCACAGTGATATGCTTCTTCCCATTTACCAAGACTGTAAAAGGCATTTGATTTGTTGCACAGTAACACAGCCATATCTCTATGAGAAAACCTAAGAAAATTAACAGTATTAATGTTTAGTCGGTTTTTGAAGAGACAGTACTTGATAGCAAACAAATATTTGACAAAACTCTTCAATGTATTCCACCAAACAGAAAAGGATATCCTCTAGAACAGCGTTTCCCAACCAGTGTGCCACAGCACATAGGTGTGCCCTCAGGCCTGAGCAGGTGTGCCATGGAATTTTTTGAAAAACTTCTAGGACAGCTCTGGATTGGCTCATGAATATCATGAGTTCATTTGGCAACTATATGGCGGTATGCCTCAAAATGATTAAAGGTATTGAGATGTGCCACAGCAGAGAAACGGTTGGTAACCACTGCTCTAGAAAATAAAGATCCTGCAAATTCAGCTGCACAATTCCATCACTTTTAGCAATATCCCATAGGAAAAACTCTATTTTAATACAACACTAATGTTACAAGGTAAAAAAATCAAGAAATAAAGTTATGGCTGCACCTTAACTCCACATACCCTTTCTCGGGAATGCATTAAATACAGTCTCTTTTATGACTGCATAGCACTTCTTTCACTTGAGTGGAACACTGGGTGTGACTTGCAGATAGTAAAGGAGGGCACCTGTGCTGCAGTGACCATGAAAACTAACTAAAAATACAGGGCTAAATCCTTGGCTGATGTGAGCTGGCATAACTACCCTGGATGTCAAGTTTATATTAGTTGAAGGTCTGGAAGAACTTCTTGCAAGAACATTATCAGTGACCAAGAACCAGGTAAGAACTAAATTAATATGAGTGCTAGGAATCTGCCCCAAGATCCAAAGACAATGAACCCAAGAGAGTGTCTAGAAAAATGCATACTAAAGATCCTGAATCTAGACTCCAAGGCATTGGATTGGAATTGAGAAGGAACTGAAATACAATCCAAGTTTTGTCACATCTTTATGCCTCCATTCTTTACCTCAGAATAATACTGGGATGATAAATGCATTAAACTGTGCGCAGTGCTGAGATGCTATAATGTTTGGGGGCTGGGAAGAACACAAGTACCACAGATAGATCATAGACTTTAAGGCCAGACAGAACTCTCATCATAATCACCTGAGCTCCAGAACACTGCAGATCACAGAACCTGAGCCACCCACTCGTACAGGAGGCTGAGTTACTGAAGTCCTGAAATCTTGATTTAAAGACTTCAAGTTACAAGGCATCCATCATTAAGTCTAGTTCAAACCAGCAAATGAGCCATGTCACACACTGCAGAGGAAGGCAAAAAAAAACCCACCTAGAATCCCTGCCAGTCTGACCAGGGAGAAAAATTCATTACAACTTGAAATAGGTCAGTCAGTTTGACCCTGAGCATGTGGGCAACATACCCCAGTCAGACACTTGGGAAAGAAAACCCAGAATCTTCCCCATCTAGTGTCCCACCTCTGGCCACTTGAAATATTTGCTAAAAGCAGTTGAGGATGGTCCATATGCCACTGTAGGAAGTCTCATCAAACTTTCCCCTCAATAAACTTGTTAAGTTCAGTCTTGAAAAGCAGTTAGGTTTTTTTACCTCTATTTCCTTGGGAGTTTATTCCAGAACGTCACTCCTCTGATGGTTAGAAACTGTCATGTAATGGTACTAATACTTCCCTATCTTTCTGGAAATATCCATCTGATGCATCCGGCAATTGCATTAGCCATTTAATGGCCACATCCCATTGATGGCTTATTCTTTGATCAACCAACCCCTCCAGTTCTTCTCCTCTGTCACTTCCAATTGATACATTCCCATTTTATTGCAAAAATTCTTGTTGCTAAGTCCCTATATGCATGACTTTGCATTGTGTACTATTAAATTTCATCCCTTTTCTATTACTTTAGTTTTCAGGGTCATCCAAATCTTCTCATTTGCTATTTCAGTTCTTCTTGGGTTTGGCAATACCTCCCAACTTTGTGTCATTTGCAGATTTTATTAGCGCACACTAAATTTTTGTACCAAGGTCATTAATGAAAATGTGAAAGAAGATTGGTCCCAAGACCCATCCATGAGGAACTCTACTAGTCCTCTCCCTCTAGCCTGACAGTTCACCGTTCTGTATGACTTGTTCTTTACTCACATTTCAATTCTCGTATTAATCCCCATCTTCTCCAATTTAGCTAATAATGGCCCATGTAGTTTTGTATCTAATGCCTTACTGAAATCCAGGTAGATTAGATAACCAATTTTCTAGGCAAAAGAAATGCAGGGTATCTTCTTAATGAAGTGAGTTCCAGAGCTGAGGATCCTCCTCCGATCTTCTTGTGCCTCAGCTTCCCACATGTACAATTCTGGTGACTCTGAGCTCAAACACTCCAGCTTTGGGGGGGATAAAGCACATACAGTACAATTCATCCCCTGTGCCAAAGGCCAGCACAAATCCTATGAAGCAATTAAATCCCTCAAAACAGAGATTAAATGGGCTTTAAATGATTTATTGCCCTCATGCTATCCCCCATCCACAGGGTGAATTTCACCCAGAAAGATCATGCATTTAGGGACTAATAATAGGAATTCTTGCGATAAGCTTGGAATAGATCAATTGGAAGTGACAGAAGAGGAAAAGGACCTGGAGTATTAGCTGATCACAAGGTGACTATGAGCCGCCAATATGTTGTGGCTGTGAAGAAAGCTAATGCAGTCCTGGGATGCATCAGACAAGGTTATTCCAGTAGAAACAGAAAGGCGTTAGTACTATTATACAAGGCACTGGTGAGACTTCACTTGGAATACTGTGTGCAGTTCTCATCCCTTATGTTTAAGAAAGATCAATTCAAACTGGAACATGTGCAGAGAAGGGCTATTAGGATGATCTGTGGAATTAAAAACTTGCCTGATGAGAGGAGACTCAAAGAGCTTGGCTTGTTTAGCCTAACCAAAGGCTGAGAGGAGATATGATTGCTCTCTACAAATACATCAAAGGGATAAATTCCAGCGAGGGAGAGGAACTATTTGAGTTCACTGCCATTGTGGACACAAGAACAAATGGATATAAACTCGCCCTCAGGAAGTTTAGACTTGAGATTAGATGTAGGTGCCTATCCTTCAGAAGAGGGAAGTTCTGGAATAGTCTTCCGAGGGGAGCAATGCGGGCAAAAAAACTAGCTAGCCTCAAAACTAAGCTGGATAAATTTATGGAGAAGATGGTTTTATGGGACAGCCTAATTTTGAAATTAACTGCTCTTTGACTACTAGCTGTACATATGCAAATAGGCTGTGATGGTATGTTAGATGGGGTGGGTTCTGAGTTGGTGTAGAGAATTCTTTTTTGGGTGTATGGCAGGTAAGTCTTGCCCACATGCTTGGGGATCAGCTGATCGCCATATTTGGGGTCAGGAGGGGATTTTCCCCCAGGGTACATTGGCATTGCTCAGATGGTCAGACCAGATGATCATATTGATCCCTCCTGACCTTAAAAATCTATGAAACTGCCTCTTTAGACTAAACCATAACAGGATTGATCAAACCAATACCTTGAATTACACCTAGAAACTCATTGAAAATAAGCACAATCTCTGTTGCACAGGTGAAAAATGTTCCATATGTGAATGTCTGCTAAAGAAGTGGAGAGCTGCATTAAGCATTGCTTCTGACTGAATGCTGGATTTTACTTTTTTTTTTTTCCTGTTTAAATATTTAATCATTTATGCCAGGGGACCCCAGACTTTTTTCCACCAAATACCCCTTTAGCATCTTTCAAGTTGTCCCAGGCCCCTTTCATTTCCAGTACTGCAAGAATGATCCACCAGTGTGGACACAACCCCCCTCATCCAGCATGATCTCTCACAGATGGTGTGTATGAGATTACGCTGTGCAGAGGGTGCCGTTTTGAGAACAAAATGATGGCCTCCATGCAGTGTAAGTACCAGAATGCTGTCCTACTGTGTTCTGCCACTGGATCAAGGGACAAACCCCCATCCATGGCAGTAATCCATGGCACACCCTCAGCGACCCACTTTGGGAACTACTACTCTATAGACTTGTCTACATAAGACGGGGGGCATCGTCAGCCACTGGCGAGGAGACGCTAACTGCTGTTGCCTGGGAGTGGTGGGGGAGCATGGTGGGTCAGGTGGCTGGAGCAGGCCACAGACTCAGCACCCAGGTCTGGGACAAGGCTCAGGTGCGGGGGCTCAACCGAGGGCGGCCTAGCTGTGTGGGAAGAGTTCATGGGGGCTCTGTGCTAAGGGGGGCTCTGCCCGGCCCATTTCCTGCCCATGAGCTGGGCTGTGGCTGCTCACCTCCCTTCCACTTTTATTTCTTTTGTTTCCTTTATTTCTGTGCCTTCCTTCTCTCATTTCTTTCTTTCCCCCTTTCCCTTCCTTCCTTCCTTCTGTTTTCCTTCTCTTTCCCTTTTTTCTCTCTTCCTTCTTTCCTTTCTCCCTTATTTCTTTTTTCTTTCCTTCCTTCTTCTTCTCTGCCTTCTCTTTCTTTCCTTCTCTTTTTAAAAAAACAAATTAATTTTAAATTAAAAACCTTTCTAAAAATTAAATTTCAATTAAAAATCATTCAAATTCAATTAAGCCAATTAATTATATTTACAGTCACTGACTTCAATTATTTTTTAATTTAATTTTAATTAAATAAACTGATTTAATTAAACAAACCCTGTTGTACGAAAAGGTTTCAGTGATGCAGCCCTCGGGCCAATATCCTCGTCCTCATGTGACCCTTGTGGTGATTTGAGTTTGAGACCCCTGAGTTAAACTAATTCAGCTTAAATCCACATAGTAAGTTAAACCACTGCAACTTTTTTTTGTGTATCCAAGTCCTGATAGAGACACTATGTGCAGGACATTCCTGGCCCTGAAATCCAGAGGTAAAGAAAACTTCCTTCTTGTGGGCAATGGAGGGGAAAAAAAAAATGGGCCTCTAGAAGAAAGCTGGACTACAACTGGATAAAGATCTTACTAAACTCAATTTTAGTATACAGTACGCTCCAGAAATGGATGATTGACAGTACTGTGTTTCACTCCTTGCTAGATCCATGCATGAATCTTAAAAGGAATTGCTTAGTAACTATTTTTTTTAAGGTTGGTGACAAATTATTTTTTAGAGCTAAATAGAACAAATCCTAAATAGTCCACAGTTGCTATGCTTTGTAAGAAACTTGGGTCAATTACTGAGCTAATATAAACTGGTATAACTCTACATAAGTCAGTCTATACCTCTCATGTTCTGGTTCCTTGTTTGAACTGTGTCTCCCTTCACATAATCTCTGCGTAAGAAGCATTCTGTATGATTGTAGCAATATTTGTCTCTTTTTTAAAATACAGACATAGTAATTACCTTCAACAAAGAAAGATCCACACATTGGATTGTACGCCCAAATCAAATTATTTCTAAGAACATCTGTATTAACAATAAAGCAATGAGTAACAAATTTTCTGAGGAACTGAGATTGTAAAGTGCCATAATAATGCACAGGGGGAAAAATCCCACTATGTAAAAGAAATAGTGTGTGTCTTTTTGGAAAGACAAAGGGGGAAAAAAAAAGCTATCAGCAATTTCTTCACCTACCAAAACAAAGAAAATGAAAAACAAATATCTGGGGTTTATTGATTTCCCTTCTCACTTAATCAATACAAGATTAAGAAATAAAAAGATGTAGAAATAGCTCTCTGGAGAAGTTCTCTGACAACGTATGGCAATTTCCCAAAGAAACCTCACTGAATTAAAATCAAACTTTATTGAATTAACTAAGTATTTTAGGAATTCATTGTATTAAAAGTGCAAATTATGGGATTGTACATAACTTGTCTAGGAAATACGACATGACGAATGTAAACCTTAGTGTATTATGAACCTCAGAGGACTCTTTTAAACAATGGGCTAAGACCAGAAGGAACTGTGTAGAAGCAAACCTTGCAGGCCTCAAATTAATTAATTAATTAGTTGAGCATGTTTACTAGAAAGAGAAGGGAAATGAAAATTACCCATTTATGATCCAACCTTATGAAGCTGCACCTTGAGGAAAAATCCACTCTCTGGCTCATTACCGACTCACAATCTTTTCAAAGACAAGACTGCATAAGAAGTGACCCTCAGATTCACGGATGTGCTTGTTCTGCACTAGCAGCTGTTATGAACATGTGATTCCAGAAAAACCTCACTGTGGTTTGAAGGACTGTTTGCTGGTCAGAGCTGGTGTGATCTCTGTTAAGCTTATTAGCATGCATGTAGGTTCTTTTACGGTTTTATTGTTTATGTTTTTTCTATAATATTCTTACCTTGAGAATGAGTGTGCTTGCTTAGAAAGAGCTGTGTGGTCACTTAACAGTAGCAATTACACTGTTTATCATCTCTGAAGAGAAAAGCTAAGCAAGCATGCCTTCTTAGGCAGTCTGACTTTGCTGGGAAAGTCACAGTGTAGGCAGGGGAATATGCAGCCTGGAAATACCCCAGTCAGGAGGCAGAGAGGTGTGGGTCTCTATCCAAGAGGGGTGACAGCTGGGGAGTCAGAAGCCTCAGAGCGAGTGTTCTTGCTGGCCCACGAGGGGGAGAAACAGGAACCGTTATCCTGAACTGCGACACTCTCAATTAGCTACTTTGCCTCAAGGTGACCATACAGGGGAATTTGAATTGCCTTCTCCAGCAAAGCAGAGAAGACACAACTCTCAATGAGTGAGGAGCACAATTTAAAATGTTCTGCAGGGTCACCCCGGGCTGAAGAGCAGCAGTAGACCCAGCAGCACAAGGGTAGGGGTGAGCAAGCCCCCAGGGATCATCTCATGGCAGTCAGACTCCGCAGGCAGGGGCCAGCTTTAGGGAATGTTGCTGGCCAACATCACACTCCTGTGGGGGTGAGGCAAGAGCATGTCGGGGCATAGCTCAAAGCTCTGCTGCACGTCTTGCCTGGGGAGCTCCCAGCCATGCAGAGGCAGCCACAACACAGACAGTCAGGGCCCAGGGTAGCTCCCACCAGCTCCTGTGAAAACTAAAAACCTCTGTGCTAAATGGAAGGCAGAAGGGGGGGGGGAGGGGTGTAATCCTATGTCCCACCCTCTCATGTCACCTCTGAACACAGCCACATTATTGCCTCCAGACCTTCATCACAGCAAGCAGACAAGGAGGGGGAGGAAAGCAGAGGAGCAGTCACTAGACAGGGAAGTATACTCATCACATTCCCTCCAGTCTCCCAGTAGAGAAGAGGAAGTCTGGAAGAAGTGTGCCACACAGGGTACAATTCCTCCCAGAGGTTGTGCAGTATATGCTCTGCCTCCCTCAGGCCTGTACCTATTAGCACAGTCCAACCCAATGCCAGTCGAAAGAAAAAAAGAAAAAATATAAGTCACAGTAAGAAATTTAATTCAAGCTTGAATTAAGCTGACTTTAATTTACAATAATTCTCAACACTTACATAGGGCTGTTCAGGTAATATGATTATCATCATGTCCATTTTACAGATGGGGAAATAACGAATCAGGGATGATAAGTGGCTTGCCAAAACATAAAGAAGAGTCAGTCTCAGGGCTCGAAAATACAGTTCACAAGTTCTTTATTTCTGCTAGCTTCCGATAGTTAGCCCTCTGTGACAGGCTTCTTCTCAAATCTGGTCTGGTATGCTGCTGTGACCCCCCCCCCCCAGATTTCCACTCCTGAACCCCAATTCACCCCACCTTGACAGGTGACCATTCACTCCTGAGTCAGTTCCCACCAGCATCCTGTGTGTAATTGATCCCAGGCAGTGAATGTGTCCCCTCTAGCCACTCAGGTGACGGTCCCCCAGTGAGCACCCCAACCCCACATACCACAGTGGGAACTTCTGTCTTACAGGGATTGGGATCCTTCTCCAACCACCATATATTCATGTCCATCCTTTAACATTGAAATGAATTGTGCCCAGCCTTCCTCACTCATACCCTCTAAAGTCCACACAGCGTTAGATCAAACAAATACTAGTTTATTGATTAGGATATGATTTTAAGTAAGTATATATCAAATCAATGCACAATCATTTAATAAAGGAGTCAGAAGTTACCACGAGAAAATAAAAGCTATAACATGCATACAAAACCAATAACACTATTACAAATATGCTCATCTCACCAACCAAGTCTGGCTGTGATGGTTTGCAGCCATACTCTGCTTATTTCGAGACAGGGCCCAGTTCTTCTTGTATATGTTTCAAGATGGAGGGTCCTTGGCAGAAAGCCAGCAGCTTCTCTCTCATTCAAACTGTCTTTCTTTCTTTCCAACCCCCCTCGACACCTACCTTTCTGTGCTGCTGCGTGATTCTCTTTACTTCTACCTGAGCCAGGGAGGGCATTTGCATTGCATTGCCTTTGTCATGTAATTCTCCAGCCTCAGAGAGGGATTCTTGAGGACCTGAGCTATGTAACGTTTCACCTCTGTACCCACACATGATGCTGCAGGGAACATGTTACCATAGCAACACGGTGCTGCATTCAAAAGGGCACATTGCATGGCACAACTGACATCAAATCATACAATCACAGTGAAAAAGTGAACAGGAAAATCATACAGCTCATAGCCCAGGGGTACACAGATGTGCATCCCGTGACATCCCCTTATCTTTAAAATTCTCTTACCATTTACTCTTTTATACATTAGCTAAATACTTACAACTTCCAGTGGTGTAACTGGAAGAGCACATTTATGGCTTCATCGTAGTTTCTGATGGCCAAGGAATAATTTCCATTTTTAAAGTTCTCATTTCCGGCTTTTTTCATAAGCTCTACAAAACTCATGGGATCCATGCTAGTTGAGAGGGGGGGAAAAAACAAAAACAAATGAAAGTTCTATGCTAACATGCTCCACCTTCCACAAAAATCATAAAAATACACACATTTCCTTCACAAAGGACCTAGTCCTGAGGGGTGATAAAGAGCTGTTAATGAATTCAGTGGAAATTACAGATGATCTTGGGACAGGACCCATATGTTACATGGCAATTTCTCCTCCCATCAGACATTAGAAGCCAGACAAGCAAAAAGCATCTTTTCTATCCCAAACAACACTAACTCAAAATTCACGCTCATAATTTTTGTCTCAACCTCTGGTTAGCAAAATTAGGCATGATCTACACTGCCAACAAAATTTGATGGCGCTGGATGGGAGTTACGCAAACTACACAGAGTAGTTTCCATAATTCCCGGTCAATCTCGCAACTCCCCTTTAGCATGCCATCTTCATTCGGTCGGGCAGGGGCAAATTTGCTGCCATCAGCGTAGACATACCCTTAGTCCTCTGGCTGCAGGTAGCTGGTAGGTTTTTCAAATATTGTTTGATTAAGTACCATTTTTCAAAATAAGATTCCAATGTATTAAAATGGACACAAACACACACACTGGAAAAAATGTGCGAACTATAGAATTGGTTAAAAATATCTAATAAAAATTAAAAACAGGAAATGTCTCTGAAATAACTGACTTCTCCTGTGGTTTAACCAGCTTTTCTGGTTATACAGTTAGGCAGACAACCACACAGCAAACCTGCATTATAAGCTTACTACAGCCCGAAATGATGTCCTACACACACTAGCCCAGAAGAGCAAAAAATCTGGTTTAAGACAAGATGCAGCGAAAGGATATATATAACAAACACTCCAAGTGAACATAAAGGGGACAATTACAGAAGCCACAACAATTTTTGCAGTTTAAATAGCAAAACAAAATTACACAAAAATGAAAGTAGTCACAAAATCCAATGTTTGGGAAGATCGGGTTCAAATCCATTAAAAACCAACACCATTTACTTTGAGAAATGTTAGTTCAAAAACAAGTTTTGAAACATAAAATCTTTTTTCAAGAACAAATGATCAACAAACAAAAGTATTGCTAAGTGTTCCCTTCAGTTTGGAAATCTTGCATCAAACTCACTAACAGAACAAGATTTAGGCCATCTCCATACTGAGGTTTAGCCACATACAACCACAGTGCTCAGGAGTGTGAAAAATCTACACTTCTAAGTGCCATAACCATCCCCAGCTAGGCTGATGGAAAAATGCTTCTGTTGACCTATTACCATCATTACTTGAAAAGGCAGTGTTCCTAATACAATGAAAAACCCTCTTCCATCAATGTAGGTTGTGTCTACACTACAGGGTTATGCTAACATAGCTATGGCGATGTAGCGAGTCCACTCCAGTCCCTGTAATGTAGATGCTGCCTTATTCAGTACTTCTCTTCACTATGGACGATACAGCAACAAAGATACAGTGTTGTCTCTAGGCTGCTGTAGCACACTGTGTAGATGCTCCTTACAGTAATGGAAGGGATTTTGCCGTCACTGTAGGCAATCCACCTCCTTAAACAGCAGTACTAGGTCAAGAGACACTTTCTTCCATCAACCAGCCACATCTACACTGAGGATTAGGTCGGCACAGCTACGGCACAAAGGACTGTGAATTATAAAGCCTGATCTACACTTAAAACTTAGGTCAATCTAACAACATCTCTCAGGGCCGTCAACCTAGCTGCCGCCTGTTGGAGAAGTGGACTTCCTACGGCTGTGCCACTGTCGCTCTTGTAGTATAGACCAGGCCACAGACAGGGCAACAGCTTGCTAGAGGAGAAATCCCACTGATTTAAATAGGAGTACTTGAGAAGCAAGGTACTGCTCAGCCTGTGTAAAGATGGAAGAATTAGTCCATATAACAAGTGCTTAACTCTAGTTTGCTCCATACTGCCTGTATACAAGTGATGCAATGATGCAAGACAATCCCACAGGGAAGAGGGCTCATACAACAATTAACTTATTTGTTGAATAAACAAATGTTCTCCCACACAGTTTACAACCCAAAAATGTGTATTCTGGCAGTGCCAGAGAACTATAAAGGAGAGCTGATCAGAAATTAGCTATGAAAAAAATGGATTAACATTAGGTCCCATCTACACTAAAAAGTATTAGGAGATGCAGTTAGGCAATTTACAACACTGTCATCCCAACACAGTTCAAGCATAATTTAATATTTTAGTCTGGATAGGATCTAACAAATCTTTGAGACTTATGCTAAAGCAGTGGTTCCCAACCTGCGGTCCAGGGATCAAAAGTGGCCCACAGGGGCCTTCAAAGTGGCTCCTAGCTCCCCTGTTGCTGGTCGCAGAAGGGAGCCACTGCCTAAGGACCCAGGTGGATCCATTTCTGCAGGGCTAAAAGACTGTTGCAGGCTCATTTCTACAACCAAAGGAAAGGGAGGCGAGCATTACCCTCCCCCTCGCTATAGCAGGCAGCATGGCAAAACTCTCCTCCTATGTCTGCTGGAGCCAGAGGGAGGGGAGCACTGATCTCCCATGTCCCTGGCTGTAGAAGGGAGCCACTGCCTATGGATCCTGGTGGAATGCACCAGCCTACAGGATGTATGCAAGTTCCAAAGGGGGAGCCGTGTTAGTCTAGTTCAGCCAAACAAACAAGGAGTCCTGTGGCACTTTTAAAGACTAACATATTTATAATAAATAAATTGAAAAAAATAAATAAATGTGTTAGTCTTTAAAAGTGCCACGACTCCTTGTTTTTTTAGGAAGTATGCAGTTTCCTGTTGACAGCCTCGTCGCTGAATTCCTTCTGTTCTGACTGCATTGGGAGTGGGGGGCGTGCTGGCAGAGAACGGTGGCCCTTCAGGATTTTAAAAATGGCATCCGTGGCCCTCAAGCAAAAAAGGTTGGGAACCATTGTGCTAAAGCCTTAGACGCAAATCAGACAGATGCATTCACAGTGAAGACAGAATGTTAGCTTCATTCCCCAAGCTGTAAAAAATATTTAAAAGAAAAAAAACTGTGTAAATAAAATGAATACCTTTAAAAATAAATTCTTACCTATGTTATGAAAAAAAACTTAGATTGTTACAATTCTTTCCATTTTAATCTATTATTTTTAATCTACATTTCTCTCTTTAACACCAGGAACAGGTAAAAGTCATGATTATAGGAAGAAAAAGATATCCTGAAACAGATTCAGCCACCAGGATGTTTTCTTACTATGCTTTGTGCTCACGTGTTTGGTTCTCTGTAAATCAGAAGGTATATAGCCCATGATACGGCTCAGTTTATCAAGAGTGGACTTTGATTGTTGTTGTTTTTTCAGGAATTAAGGTGGAGAATATAGCAAGGGTGCGGTTTCGGTCTTCTGGCCAGAATTAAATTGCTTTACTGTAATATTAAGTATTGATTTTTGGTCCATTTGAAATAAAAACCAACACTAAGAAGTTTAACAGACATGTTATGGGACAATAAAGAGAACGATCTCTGGCTGCAGCATTTGTTTGTTTTAACTACTGATTTTTTAATACATACAATAGAAAAAGGGGGGAATGGGGCAAAAAAAGTCAACCAAACGCGAGTATAATAGTTACAGCATTTTTCACTAGAAAGATCACATTTAGAGACCACCAGAAATGCTAACCCTACTCATAAGACAGGAAAATTAAAGAGGAAATATGTTGCCATGTAGGACCCCATTTCAATCTCACTTGTACCATTTTTACACTAGTGTAAGTTATACCTGATCTATATCAGTGTAAGTGAAATCATATAGACTCGTGTTCCCACAGAAAAAAAACGAGTAAAAGATGGAAGACTCATGAACTAAGGTCAAGAGGCGAGGAACATAGCTACCCTACCTGTGCTGAAAGCAAAGGGAGAGCTTTTCCACAATTCCCCCCTCTCCTGCTGGGCTGGTGAGATCAATGGGAGCTCTTCCTCTAGTTTCAACCTCCTGTGCAGAATTGATCCACCCAAAACTTTTTCTTGCTTGGCATTTGCAATCATTTGACCAACTTCCTCCGCCCAGTTCTTAATTTTTGTGATCTCCTGTGCATTTCCTGGTTCTCTCCAGAAGCAGTTGTGATAAAATATAGCAAAAAAAGTTTCTTTGGCAGTATTCCAACACAACCAGAAAAAGAACTAAAAATGTTGTGGAAAAAACCTAGTTTTTTGAGCTCACCAGCCAAAGGCCCAAAGCAGGTGTAATGGGATTATTGCTTTCTACTTCAGACAGAGCAAAACTGGGCACAAGTCCCAAGAGGTTTGGATACCCAACTCCAACAGCTAAATGCTTATTGAAATCGAACCACTGAACTAACAGTTTGCCAATTGCTACATAAAACGTTTTGCTCTGTAACTCTTCCTGAAGCTTAGTTACACAATTCTCTCTAAAACAAAGCTAAATATCTGCCCATTCATTGGTAGCAACAAACATTCAGCAAAGATATAACCTATTATTCTGTTTTGAATGAGCGTAATTTACTTCATGCAACATAAATGGGCAAAACCATAAGTAACCAAAGGTTACCAACTCTTCCGTAAGCCACAGAAATACTGCAATATAGAGATCTATGCGGGATAAGCCATAAAGACCATGCTTTCAGATTAATTAAATGCAAATAACTACATCAATTTAATATCAAGACCCTGATCCTGAAAATAATTAAGAATACGCTTAACTTTACCACTGTGAATCGTCCCAGTGAAGTTAATGAAACTACTTATGACAGCAAAATTAAGCACATATACTTGCAGGTCAAGTATACAATGCTAAATCACCAAGGTCTGATATTATTATACCTACTGAATCAAATGGCAAAGATCCTGTTGACTTCAGTGGGAGTAGTGTTGTGAAGTCATTGGATTTTGTTGAGATTCTCATATTTGGTGACAAGTTCCAAAGGCGTAGCCGTGTTAGTCCAGTTCAGCAAAACAAACAAGGAATCCCATGGCACTTTTAAAGACTAAAATTTATTTATCGCATGCGCTTTCGTGGGAGCAGGGCTGGGCCAACCATATAGGTGAACTAGGCAGTCACCTAGGGTGCCACGCTTCAAGGGGGGCCAAATTAAATGAAAGTGATTTTTTCCCCTCTATTTAAAAAAAAAATATTAATATGGTATCTTCTTTTATAACATGGGGGGGGGGGGGGGAGAGGCACCAAGGTCATAGTTCACCTAAGGCACCAAACCCCCTTAGGCCAGCCTTGTGTGGGACAAAATCCCATTTCATCAGATACTTGAAGATGGGGAACTTACAGAATGGGAGGCAAATAAATGCAGGGAAGTGTAAGGTCAGACTGTTACAGCAAATCAAAGCAATTATTTAGATTCAAACAGTGGAGAACATCATAGACAGGGGTCAGCAACCCCCGGCATGCGTACCACAGCTGGCACGCGGCCGAGCCTGAGCAGCACGCAGAGCCACTCAGGCTCCCCCACTGGCCCCGCAAACCACGTGGCCAGCAGCTGCGGCACGTTGCTGAGGGTCCCTGCTGGCCCCACCCCTTTGCTGGACGGCAGGAGGAGAGGGGAGCAGAGCGGGTCACGTCGCCCCAGCTCACCCAGAGCCACACCGCTGCCAGCAGGGGCGGGCTCTGGGCGGGCCAGAACAACGTGGCCCACTCCGCTCCCCTCTCCTCCTGCTGTCCAGCAAAGGGGCGGGTTCATCAGCCCCGAACCGCCCCTGCGGACGGGATCCGGCCCCAGGAACCGGAGGCCGCGCGCCAGCTGATGCCAGCCCAGGCCCTGGCCGGCAGGGCACTTGGTCTGGCCACGCCCCCTTTTGGCTCCACCCCCGGCACCTGCTAAGGGTGCGATGGGCGGGGCTGGCACAGGGGCCAGCAAAGGTTGCGGAGGTTGTTGAGATTCTCAACGGACCCCTGCTCTAAGGCAATGGTGTCAAATCTGCATAGGAAGTCCAATTCTGCAGTTTCTCTTTGAAGCTTTCATTTGTAATCCATTTGTTTAAGTACTGCTATAAACAAATGTTGTGATTTCTGCCAGATACATGTCCATTTATTCTTTTGTGCAGAGTGTCCTGTTTGTCCAATGTATAAGGTAGAGGGGCATTGCTGGCAAAGATCCCATTGGTGGATGAGCAGGTAAATGAGCCCTTGATGGAGTAGTAGCTGTGTCAGTCTAGTTCAGCAAAACAAACAAGGGGTGCTGTGGCACTTTTAAAGACTAAAATTTATTTAATGCATGAGCTTTTCTGGGAGCTTTTCATCGTCTGACGAAGTGGGATTTTCTCCCACAAAAGCTTATTTTGTTAGTCTTTAAAAGTGGCACAGCATTCCTTGGTGGTTTTTTTTTTTCTTCTTCTTTTTTAAGTTGTGGCTGTGAAAGCTTGAAACTGATCAGACTGAACCCTAGAGACTCAATTTTAAAAAAAAATTATTTTTTTTTAAAATCAAACTTTTTTGAGGCCTGACTTATGATTTTTGAACATTTGGGATTACCATACTGAGAACTGGATCTCATACTCATGAAATGATAAAGTTAAAAGGGCTCAGACCATTGTTCAGCCTGCATGTGCAGGGGGTTACACCTTTTATAAGACAAACATCTTGTTAAAGCTATTTATTTAATGAGAAAAACGACAGTATAGTTATATTAGTATATTATATAATGTGGTTAAGTTAATGCTGTTGCAAGTTTATTTAAACACTTTTCTATCTAGCAACAGTCACCATAATGCAAAGGCCTTTTTCCCTACAGCATGTTGCATCCTCCAAAACCTAGGCAGCAGGACTACAAGAAGCTTTTAAATGAAAGATGTTGGGGGAGAAGGAGGAAGGATTATTTACATCTGGGTGATAATGTAGTCAGCAGTGGTGAGACGCCTCTCATAGCCTGAGGAAATTGATCCTCCGGAAGACTTTGAGGTCACCCTTCCTGTCACGCAAAAAGAATGCAACTTCTTACCCTTGCCCTGAAAGATACACATCACCACATCAGCAGAAAACACAAACAACCAAACTGTAGAAGAGTTACTCCCAAACACCATTACCAGAATTCAGAGAGAAAAAACAAAATAAACCCACTCCTTCAAGCAACATGAACATTTTGCCAAGGATGTTGTTTCTGACAAAAGAAAACACTGCAGCTATGAGGCAAAGAGATAGAGTCCTCTCCTGCCTTCTAATCACAAGAGAAAAATGGACTGCACTAACATCAGGCCATGCTATTATTATGCTGAACAATGTAAGTCCCAAAAGCCACTCAAAGGAGGCAGGAGCACTTTGCACAGAACAACTATTTCAACGCAGGCTGAAAACTTCTTTGGCAACATCCAGGGAGCAAAGTGTAAAGAGTAAGAAAACAATATAAAATTTCATTAAAAATGTGATGCGGCTCGGCAAAGATGAAAAAAAATCGAATTTGTAGAATGTGCTGTTACTTTCGCACCTGCAATATTCCAACATTCTAGCTATGTCGCTCAGGGTAGTAAACGAGTTCATGAGTTGAGTGCCATGGTGAGATCAACCTAATTCCCAGGTTAGACACAGCAAGACTGAAAAGAATTCTTCAGTCGATCAAGCTACCGCCTCCCAGAGATGGATTAAGTACATCAATATAAGTGCATACACTACAACAGTGTAGCTGCACCACGGTGGCACCTGTAATGTAGACAGTCTTAGTGTGATTATTTAGCTGTGACCCAAATAAATGAAAATTTCAGGTACAGGAAAAATAATAAACTTGTCAAATTTGGAGAAGGCCATACCCCCCAAGGCCTGTTTAGGTTAAGAAAAAAGGTTTTTTAAGTGTTAGGTAGCACATTTTAATTAAGTGCTATTTAAAACTGTGTTAGCTCCTAGTTTAGACATGTTTTAATACTTTTAAAAATGTGTTAGCTGGTCTTTATCAGCCCAAAGCTCACCCATGCTCCAGACCAGGGTCTAAATTACTGTACAAAGTAACATGAAGGATGACTCAAGGTCACCCTTGGATGGCTCCTGTCAGTCCATGACCATTCTTTAAATGGCTTTGCTCACCCGCCCAGCTCCACATCACAAACTAATTCAAAAATCAACCAGACACTCAAGCTAAAAAGTAAAGGAACATCAAGGCATGGGGGTAGTACCAGACAGTACTTTAGTGTTCATTTTCAAAAGGGGATGTACAGATACTGCAATTTAATTGCCACATATTATTTTTGCTTTGTCTAGGGCTGATCTTTTATTAATTTTTTTTACTCTTTAATAAAGGCATATTTCACCCAAAATGTTAACTTACTAAATGACTAATAATTTACTTTGATAAAGAGGGCTTTTTCAGTAAGTGGTTGAAATTTTTTTTTAAATAAAAATAAACTAAAATACTTTCCCCCTCTCAACCTAGTCTGCATTCATATTTCGGTAATATCATTTTACTAATTCTTTAGTGACCATAGGCTCTTCCAAGTCAGACAAAAAAGCTTGAATTCCTAATGTAAAAAACAATCAGAATTATTGTAAAATCACAACAAAAGCCAGCCTTCCTTCTACAACATAGATAGAGCTATGGCCGGATTAAAGCAGGGGCTTTAGGGGCTGCAGCCCCTGGGCCTGGCCTAATGAAGGGCCCCTGGGCCCCCCAAAAATTCAGCCTGAATGGCAAGCTGCCTCAGCCTGCCTGCCCAGCCCCCAGAGCTCCTGACCCCGCCCCCCAGCATGGAGGGGGAGCAATGGGGTGACCCACAAGAGGGGGCTGCCCCAGGCCCCTCTGGGTCTTGATCCAGCCCTAGATAGAGCAAGAAAAATAAATATCATAACCCTACTCCCCCTCCCCCTTTCTCTACAGCTTTATCTTTAAACAAAGACTCACGTGGAAAGAGACATTTCTCATACCACAATGCAACCTATTAATTGTCCTTACTTCATGGCTCTGAACCTGCAATAAATTCTGCATTCAGAGACCTTTGTACCTAAACAGAGTCCATTGCTGGATCAGGGCCTAAACTGCTCTTTAAGGGTACAACTATTCTGTAGCTGGGAGCATGCATCCCAGACAAGGTGGGGAGATTCATGTTAGCATCACTCAAGCTAGCACAGTAAAAATAGAAGCTCAATTAGCCACCTAAACAGAAGCTCAGATTAGCCACCTAAACTCAGGCCCAGTAGGTCAGGCAGGCTTGAACTCTCCCAGATGCAGTGTAGACATACTCTTAAATGTCCACAGCAGCAGTAATGCTGGAACAATTTTTACAGTGGGGGTGCTAAAGACAGAAATCACGTATGTGAGTTATTTCCACTTTAAGCCAGAGATGTGCGAGTAACCCTAGTTCTAACACCTATGCATAGCAGCACCTCGGCCTAACCTTTCTGAAAAGCCCACATATAGATTAGGTGGTTTTGCCCATGTTCTAAAATACACACACAGTTACATAACAACTAACTCTGCCAGTTTTGGTTGGGTGTAATTCCTGGAGGTTTCATCCAACATAATCCTCAATTAGAGATTCCTCTTTGATTCCAGGAGAGAGTTGCCTGGTGTCTAGTCAAGAAGGGCACCAGACCACGTCCCATCAGAAAGTGACCAGACACCAAATATCTGGTTTCTGCCTGCAGTGGTTTTGAAACAATGGGGACCAAGCAGGTACCATGTAGTGCAGAACAGCACTTGGCTGCTGAGAGCCAGGGGGACATCATGGCGTGATCATCTCACCAGCCCAGCAGACGGCAGTGGAACTCACAGGTCAAGGGCCCAGCCAGCTCCCTGCCCATCTCTTGCATTCCCAAATCCCCACTCTCCAGCTTATAGTTCCACCTGTCCACTCAGATCTTTTTGGGAGCAGCAGGTCCCAGGATGCGAAGTCACTGTCCCTGATGAGCGGCTATGATTCACCCAGATGCTGCAAGGAATGCAGGGCAGTCTCTGGACCCAGGAGCTGCAAGTCTCTGGGCAGTTCAGGAACGCAGCTCAGAGCTAACACAGCGTCGCAGGTGTTGTGAGACAGGGACACAAGGCTGGGGTTAAGTGTTTGTGTTGTTCTGTATATGCGGGTGATGGCATGTGTTTGGATTGTATAGGGTTGTTTAGGTTATGCTCTGTGTATTTGGGCTGCGTGTGTGTGGTTGCACTGGGTGCACGTTTTATCACACTGTATGAGTATTTTGAGTTGGGGTTGTGCGTGTGTTTTGTGTTGTGCTATGCTGGCATTTGGACTGGGTTGTGCTGTGGGTATAAATGGGCTGGGTTGCCGTGGTTGTGCATGTGGTTGGACTGGGCTGTATGTTTCCAGTCAGAAACTTAAAATCTCTTCTTAAATGTCTCATCTAAATTGCCCCAACTTCAGAACCCAGGAATTAGTCCTCGAATGAGGCTCCGAGATCCCAGCACCTAAACAGGGCTAACAGAGGCAATTCGACAAAAATCCAAATCCAAACTAATCACCCACCCAAGAGCAGAGAAACAGGACACAGGAAATATTTTTCCACCTTACAAGATATGTATTTATCTATGACCCATTTCAAAGGCCGTCCAAAGTTTTAGTTTTTTTTAAAAGGTACTTCGTGCCAGAAGAAAAAAAAATCAGAAGGAAAAAGTGATTCCATAACAACTGTTACCCAATAATACTGCTGCAACCAGAATGAATACTTATGCTGATTATTGCTGACAATTTTTAAAAGTTTCCTCTGTTTAAAGTCAATATGTAAAGATGGTTTGACTGGAATGCTTCCCAGTTTTTCTGAAGCCTGATTTCTTTTTTAAATAGGCAATATAGATAACAGGAGACTTTTTATTATTATTTTTGGATCCATATGCAAGTTGTAATACACTAACTTTCAAACCAAGAAAATTGCTTTAGGAAATGCTGTGAATTCATATCAGAAAACCTGGCTTATTACACAAAGTGATTTATTAGTGAAATTCCTACAAAGGAGGAGGAGCGGGAAAGGCCCATCAAGGCTTCAAAGCAGTGGCCTGAGGTAAAAAACTTGTCACAATACATTTTAGAAAATGAGATTAATGCAAATCACAGGAGAAAAAAAAAGAACTAGAGGAAAAGACAAATGCATTCCCTTGACTGTGAAGTTACTGACTGCTCAGGGCTAGAGAGTGCATAGATTAGGGGAGAGTGGACATCTCCTTAGATTTGTCTTCTATAAATAAATCATTATGGACCCCAGTCTGCAAACACACCTATATTCGTGAATAACTTTGAAGCCACTCCAATCTATTTCTAAAGTACATATTACAAGCTTTTAAAAAGTTACTCACTCTTCAGCAGATGGAATTGGCACAAGTTCTTTAGATTTCTATCCACAATAACAATTTTGGGCCCAATCCTGCACATTTACTTACAAGAATAATCTTTGTTCATGCAAGTCATTCTACTGACTTTAAATTTACTTCACTGAGACAGCTGATGTGAGTAAAGAGTAGTCAGACAAAATAAAGTTTTTCCAAATCAGTTCCTTAAACATGTCTGTCGGTTTTAACTTTTTCTTTTCTAACTATTCAAAGCAATCACACCTTGTTTAGTAAGAATCAAATGCAAGTTTTAGGCTATGTACACACTACCATTTTTAACGCGCAATAATCCTCTTCCGCATTAATTCTCCCGTGGCTGTTGTTGCGCGAGATCGCGTACACACTATGCTTGCTCTAACGGAACAAAGCCCCCCCCCTTCTGAGCGCAGTCCTCCAGGAAAGCGAAGGGGATTGTGGGTACGTATCCCAGAGTCCCCAGTATCATCTCCCGTGGTGCATTCCGCTACTGACGCTACCCAGCGGTTGCCAATAGCAACGAGCGCGAATTTCAAATTGAAGCAACCTTCTTCTCGGCACTGCCTTTTCAGAATCGACATGGATTCAGCTGTGATCTTGAATGCTGCCTTCAGCATTGTGAACACAGCCCAGATTCTGTTGCGGTTTGCCTTTGGCTATGATTCGGAGCATGACACGGATGACTCGGTCTCGGATGATGACAGCATTGAAAACCAAACGGACATTCTGATCAGTTTCGCGGACCAGCAACACAGCCTGAACCGCCGTGTTTGGTCCCGGCAGACGAGCACAGACTGGTGGGAACGAATCGTCCTTCAGCTGTGGGATGATGATCAGTGGCAACAGAACTTTAGAATGCGGAAAGCCACATTTATGGAGCTATGCCAGGAGCTTGCCCCTGCCCTTCGATGCAAGGACACGAGGATGAGACCCGCCATGACCGTGGAGAAGCGTGTGGCTATCGCACTTTGGAAACTGGCGACTCCAGACTGCTACCGCTCGGTCGCAAACCAGTTTGGGGTTGGACGCTCGACCGTTGGAGTGGCACTGTCACAAGTATGCAGAGCCATCAACCGTATTCTGCTCAGGAGGATGGTGACCCCGGGAAACGTGAGGGAGATCATCGCAGGATTTAATGAGTTGGGCTTCCCGAACTGTGGGGGTGCAATAGATGGGACTCACATCCCTATTCTCGCTCCCGACCACCTTGCCTCTGAATACATCAACAGGAAAGGATACTTTTCGATGGTTCTACAGGCACTGGTGGACCACCGTGGTCGCTTTATGGACATTAATGCTGGCTGGTCTGGAAAGGTGCACGATGCACGCATCTTTAGAAACTCTGGACTATTCAGAAGGCTACATGCTGGCACATTTTTTCCAGACGAGAAAATAATTGTGGGCGGTGTAGAGATGCCAGTGGTGATACTTGGGGACCCCGCCTACCCACTGATGCCATGGCTCATGAAGCCGTACACCGGGAAGTTGGATCCTGACAAGGAGCGTTTCAATTACCGGTTAAGTAGATGCAGAATGGTTGTGGAGTGTGCCTTTGGCCGTTTAAAAGCGCGCTGGAGAGCGCTGTATGGCAGGCTAGATCTCCACGAGGACAGGATCCCATTAGTTATTTCGGCTTGCTGTGTTCTTCACAATATATGTGAAAGCCGGGGGGAGAGATTCAGGAACTCTTGGACCACTGAGGCACAACGTCTGGAAAATGCCTACCAGCAACCAGACACGAGGGGTATCCGGGGGGCGCAGCTAAGGGCAGTTCGCATAAGGGATGCGTTAAAAACACATTTTAGTACTGTTGGTTAAAATTGTACCTTTGAATATAGTTACTAACCATTTCCTATATGTTTCAACTGTTAAAAATTAAGCTTTAGAAATTTTGTGTTTTTCCCCTGTAAACATTCATTGAATCAAAAACCGTTAATGTTAAATTAATGAAACAAATAAAGAACGTCTGATTAAGTTTAACAAGGATTCAACTTTATTTAATTAACATTGATCAAAACTCGGGTTTGAGGGGAGTAGGGACTAAAGGTGGGTGTAGGTGCGGGACTCAACTACATATGTTGGGGGAGGGGTTCTGTTAGGGTTACACCATGGATGTCCATGGTGGTCTAAAAACTGTCTGGGGGGGGAATGTGGCGTGGATGCACTGAAAGGCATATGAGGCTGATGATGGGGGGTGCGAGCCTGTAGCAGACCGACCATGGTCTTGAGGAGGTTGGTCTGCTCCTGCATGATGCCTATCAGGGCATCCTTCTGCTGCTCTCTCCTCGCACTGCTCTGTCTCCTGTCCTGCCTGCACTGCCTCCTCCATTGCCTTGTCTCCCTCGCAGAAGCCTCATGGAACTGCATGAGCTCCTGGAAGACGTCTTCCTTGCTCCTGCGAGGCCTCCGCCTTATCCTCCTCAGACGCTCAGCTGCAGCTGTAGACTGTCCACCGAAGGTCATTCCTGTTCAGATATGAAAAATGTAGAATGCCGCTATTGTTCTCGCCACGGTCAGGAGCAAATGATGTTGTTCTCCCCACACATTCCTTCAATACACAAGAGGGGACCTATGGGGGGGCGGTAACAGATTTCCCAAAGCTTGGTACGGGTTGCAGAGCTAGTACAACGGAGAGTTGACTATTGCCACACCAAGTTCTGATCCCGTGCCCGAGATGGCTGAAATAGAGGCAGATCTCACACTGCTTAGAGTGCCTCTGCAAGCGAGAATGCATCTCCTTCATGTTGCCGACTTCAAGCCGGGACCTTACGCTGCAGGACTGTGCGCAGCAATGTTGCCCGCAGGAGTGCTTGCGAGTCTGAAAGGAAGAGTGTCCCTGAATGGTGGAGTGCAAAGGAATGCTCTACCATGTAATTTGAAGAGAAGACTCTGGAAATATTTGGATGACGCGTTCAGTGAGTTGAAAGGGAACGACTACTTGGAAATCGAGGCATACATCGATGACGTTTTTAAGTAATGCTAGTAACACCTTTACAGTTCTGTAAGGAACAGAACTGAGGACACCGAAAACAAAAACCCCTTGCAAAAAAACCATGTCTACGCTGAGCTGTAGCACCTAGAATAGAGGACATTGCGAACGGGACTTACCAGAGCTGCCTTCTGATGATTCCTGGGTAGGCGTGGAGAAGGAATCAGTGGAGCTTGTTTCTGGCTGGGTGGAAAATAACTCCTGGCTCCCCGGGTCAGTGGCTCCGTTCTCTCCGTCCTCGTAGTCTTCTTCTTCTGATTCCTCGTCCACAATTGCCTCGTCGCCTTCTGCTTCCTTCTCTGTTTGGGGTGCAGTCTCCGAGGTGTCTACCGTGCAGTTCGGGGTGGTTGTGGGATCGCCGCCCAGGATCGCCTCCAGCTCCTTATAGTACTTGCACGTTGCTGGCGCGGAGCCAGAGCGCCGGTTAGCCTCTCTGGCTCTGTGAAATGTTATCCGCAGCTCCTTCACCTTTGCCCGGCACTGCAGGGTGTCTCGCTCGTACCCCTTTTCGGTCATGGCTTTGGATATTTGACCGAAAATGTCAAAATTCCTCCGGCTGCCACGTAACTGTGACTGCACGGCGGACTCTCCCCAGATGCCGATCAAGTCCATCACCTCTGCTGCTGTCCAGGCTGGAGCTCGTTTGCTGCGGCGCGACGACATTGCGAGCGAAGCACACAGAGGCAGCAGCACCGAACAGCGAGGCAGAAGGGAGAGTGTTGAATTCAAAAATTCGCGGGACAGAAGAGGAGGTCGGGAAAAATGACGTCACGACGATAGAGTACAGGCGGAAGTGCAGAAGGGATGGAATTTGAATTGTGGGCCATTTCCGTTATATTCACATTGCGCGATAAGCGTACACACACTGGCCATCGCGCAACAACTATTCCGCGTTAGCAGCAACCACGCTCGTTTAGGTGGTTTACATTTTGCGCAAAAAGAAGGGACTTAACGCGGAATAACTGTAAGTTGTGTGTGTACGCTCTGTTTGTTATTGCGCATTAAAGGGCTTTATCGCGCAATAACTTTGTAGTGTGTACAAGGCCTTAGTTTCAAAGAGGAAAGAGCAGTGATCCATGAGAAGACCGGGGAGAAGAGCGAGTGGAGGCAGGGCCGCAGGGGGGAGAGAGCAGAGCAGGGAGGTCCAGTTTTCAGAAACAGGAAAGTTGGCAACCAAATCTCAACCTATGACAACAGTATCCTAAAACAAATTTTTAAAAACCCCTTGCAGTTATCATGCACTGGCATTTGCAAGGTTTTGGGGTTTGTTTGGTTTTTTTTAATGTTATGATGTTTAATACATTAAAACACATGGTAGATGATATTTGTGTCTTCAAATCTAGAAGACAAAGAACAACGTATCGTGAGGAAGTACAATTGTCTTGCATGCACAGCTCCTAGAGGTGGAGCTAGAAAAAGGAAGACTTCTGATAAGACCAGCAGTTGGTGTTGGCAAATGTTTGCAGCTCTTTGTTACAGACAGTAATCCTCGGCATCACCTGGAAAATGAACAATGTCAGGAACTGTTGGGTTCACAGAAATCAGAGAGATAAGGGGTGCAAGGCATATGACCAGAACATCTGGGCTCAATATCCAGCTTTGACAAAAGCCATTCTGTGAGACCCTGAGAAAATCAGTTTGTCTCCTTTCCCCTCCCCCCCCATCAGTACAATTGGGGTAATAATTCTTCCTTTCTCCTACCTTTTATCTGTTATGTCTACACTATCAACACTCCATGGCAGGTCTTGTTTCTTACTCTGTGTATTTACAGTGCCTAGTGAAATGTGGCCTTAATCTCTGCAGGGGCTCCAAGCACAACTAAAATGCAAAAAACAAACAGATAGCTATTTAGTTGATTTCCAAGGAGGGAAAACAATGGGGGGAGCAAAATAATAAGGGAAAATGATAGCAAAAGCAGTTAGAGACAGACCAAAGCCTTCAAATCCCTTGTAACAAAGTTCCAAAGGGGTGGCCATGTTAGTCTATTGCAGAAAAACAAACAGAGCCCTGTGACACTTTTAAAGACTAACAGATTTATTTATCGCATGAGCTTTCGTGGGAGAAAATCCCACTTCGTCAGACGCTTTGAAGATGGGAAACTTACAGAATGGGAAGAAATTAAATGCAGGGAAATGTATGACATAGGGTCAGGTCAGGCTGCTGTGTTACGGTGTTCTTCAAAGCGTCTGACGAAGTGGGATTTTCTTCCACGAAAGCTCATGCAAGAAATAAATCTGTTAGTCTTTAAAAGTGCCACAGGACTCATTTTTTGTTTGCTTTATTTTGCTGAACTAGATTAACATGGCTACCCCTTTGGAACTAGTCACACTGTAAAATACTACTCAGAATGAGTGAAGGGATCATATCTGTTCCTTTGAGATCACTGGATGGGGCACTTTAGACGCAAGAAACTCTAATCCACTACAGAGCAGTTATGACTCTTTGCTCCTACCTTGTCTTAATTATTAAAGTTGTATTCATTCCCTTTATACTGTAAACTCCACAGAGCAATAACTGTTTAACAACATATCTTGCGAAGCTCCATGAAAACTTACAATACTCTACAAGCAAAATATAATATTCATAAAGTGCAAAATATTGTAGAAGAATTAAACATGAAACTGATTAACTTAATGGTATACTTCTTCACCACAGAACGTGCTAACAGACATAGTGGCTTTATTTTAAAAGATCTCTGTTTGCTTGACATTATTTCTCCTTGCCTCCCAAGCATATATGGCTTGGACCTCACTGAACTTCCTAATTTCACTGTTTAGGCCATTGGTGAATTTGGTCCTATTTGCTAAAGTGGTGTTATCCTATCATAACAACACAACAAGACATCTCCTCCTCTTCCCTGTAATAATGGCAATAGCATGTCTTACTTCCAGGAGAATGGCTATGTACATGAATCAGAGTTACACTCTAATAAGCCATTTTGTATTTAGCTAGCATTTCCAATCTCCATCAGAGAGACATATTGCAAATTGTTAATTCTAGTTTAGCTCTGCTGGGGGGGTGGTAACTTTGAAAGTCTTAGTGTAGATCTGCCACCAATGACAGTCACATTTTAAGCACCACATGTGATCCAGCCCAGAGCAGATCTGGTCAACAGAGTACTTGAAACTCAATAATAAGCTTCCATACATTTAATGCAGGCCCAATATTTCATACTGACTTACAGAAAATTCCCTAATATTAGAACAATAACATAAAATTACAAAAATTGTAATAATTACCAAAGATTTGACAAATTGTCAAATCGGTGCACTTCTTCTATGATTCATTCAGGTGAACAACTTTTAACAAAATGTCTCATGGGTCTCACTTAGAAGCCTGATAAACAACAGAGTCCTATAGCTTTAACAGATTTATTTTATCGCATAAATCTGTTAGTCTTTAAAAGTGCCACAGGACTCTGTTGTTCTTCTGCAATAGACTAACACAGCTACCCCTTTGGACCTAGAAGCCTGATGAGCCACAAATTGCCCACCACTAGACTATATTCAGCCCAGAAGAGTCCAATGTATTGATTTTCACAGATGTAAGGAGGAAAGCACTAGATGCCTATTAACATATTTTCTAGATTTTAAATTCTTTTACCTCTTGCAGTAAACCTCAATGATCCATTTTCTAATATTGCAAAACCGCTGGTTTATTTTGGAACAAATTACCAAGGAAAGGATTAAAAGAAAAACAAACATTGCAAGAATGAGATCATCAAAGTGCAGCAACCATTCACTCTACTTTTTAAACAAAATCTTTTCAGTTTGCACAGGAGATCAAAAAAAGTATCATGGAATAGAACAAGACTTAATCCCTGTGAGAGGAGGGGTCCAACTCCATTACAAAATGAGCTCATTTCCAGACTGCACTGAAGGAATCCCCACACTTTTAAACATAGATCTACACAAATAGACCCTCTTTTTTTATACCATACTCAGGACACTACAAAACAGACAAAGCACACACTAGCATTCAGGTGAGAAAGCAGAGATGACCCCATATTTCACCCCATATGCAGGCAAAATATTTATAAACTACCCCCTTATGTTTGCATGTGCAAAATATAACTAACCACCTCCCCTTATAAGCAACCGGGACCCTTTCCTGCGTTTTTTGAGCACTCTCACACTGACTTCAGTAGAAGTTTTGCATGCCTAAAAAAGGCGGAATTGGGTCAGGGCCCCTGAAGGGAAACATCTTCCAGTGCAACGCAGCCCTGCTGGAGCTGGAGAGTGGGGGCGGCTATGCGATGATGGTACTCTAGATCTTCTCTTCCCTGCGGGAACAAACGGGGTAAAACGGTGGGATCTAACATTGCACTGAGAGCACCTAGCCTAAAGCAAACGTCCAGTCTGCTCTGTTGTTGTGTCGGATATTCCCTGGCTTGCTGCTCCTCCCATAGATACAATGGCCGCACGCACGCACGCACCCAGGCAGCTACCTGAATCCTGAAGGGGCTGCCGGAGGACGCCACCAACCAGCGGTATTTGCTGCTCGTTGCTCCATACCGCGCGCAGCTGTACGCAGAGCTGCCTGAAGCTGCCCAGGCTCAGTTGCTGGCCGTCAACAAAAAACATCCTACAAGCACGCTCGCTCCACACCCAACCAGGCCCGGGCCACGTTCTAACCCCTCCCTCCCGGCGACGTCATTTCGGGGAAACAAGTCACGGCTACAACTGGGGATGGAACCCAGAGTGGCTGAAAATCGAAACCAACATGTTCACTTGTTCCAATCCACCCCCTCAGCCCACCCCTGCCTTTACACTACAGTGCACACAGGTTGCTGGCCTATGTGGGATTTGTCCCCAAGTTGCTTGCACATTGGAAGTCATCCCCTGGGGCTTTAGCCCTCAGTGTTACCCTACCTGTAAGAATCTCTTTACTATTGGAGGTGCTAGAAAGGACAAAGTAATTAGAGGAATGCATTGTACAAAATGGGCTGGAGCCCAGGGAAGCTGATGCCCAAATAAATTTGTTAGTCTTTAATGTGGCACAGGACTCTGGTTGTTTTTGCTGTAGACAGGCTAACGTGGCTACCCCACTGGAACATAATTAGAGACAGCCCAAGCCTTAGATCTTAGTGCCAATCTGAACTTCCCCCAATTTTGGAATCCAGATCCTAAGGGTTGTTTTTGGACCGTTATGATGCTTATGGAGCAGCTGGAAAGGGTAAATTGTGATTTCAAACTTTGGCTCCTGTGTTTTGGTCCTCTCACTGAAATTCTTTGGGTGTGAAAGAGATTTTGCTGTGTGTTTTCCTGAGACATTTAAATGTCATCATACCATCATTATTTCAAAGTCAGCATGACTCAAAATTATGCTTCTGAATAATGCAGTATTACTAATTATTGGGAACCAGCAGGGAGTTAATGGATAGAGCAGGGGTCTGCCACCTGCAACTCCAGAACTGCAAGTGGCTCTTTGGCTGCCTCCCTGCAGTGCCAGGCCCTCCCTGTCACCAGGGGACACTGCAGGTGTAACCCATATGCCTGAAAAGGCTATCTCTGGGAGACCTGCTGAGGGTGGGTTACTGTTGTTGGGCAGATTAGCTACCCACAACTAGAAACTTCCAGAAGCAGGGAGTGGTAGCATTTTGAGCATGCTCCACAGTGTACCCTTCTGGTGTGATGTGAGGTTGTCAGTCAGATGACATGAGAGCTGCAGCCTGTGCAGAGAGCAGGCAGGAGCTACCTTGAAAGGAGACCATGTGCTCAGTTTTCTGGAGAGGAGCTGAGCCAGGAGTGAACAAGATGTTTTCTCCCTGTAATGGAGTCATTTGCAACAGACCTTGCAGACATGCATATGGGACTGAGGGCTAGTTGCAAAGGAGAAGAAAAAGCCTGCATAGAATGCTACAGAGGATTCCAGCAAAGGAAGAAGAAGACAGCTATTTCTTGCCACTCAAGCTTCTACACTGGAACAGAGACTGTAGCTGAGAGTTGGGTGAACTCCACACAGACTTTGGGACTTTTGGGTATTTTTCCTGTGGGGTTTTCTAGAGGGATTGTTCTTGGTTAATTGTATTTTGTTTTCTTAGGATAAGGTTCATTTAGTTAGTAGTTAATAAAGTTCATTATGTTTATTGTAGTAGTATTTTAATGTGTGAGTGTAGCTCTGAGCAAGCTTCGCTGTGAGTCCTGTACAGACTGGATCCTGGGTCTCCAGCTGCTTCCTCCACAGGGATTGGGATTGATTTCTATGGGGCACTGGAGAAGGGCAATTAAATGAATTTAGCCCACCTGACATTACACAGGCAGCCCATGCCTAGCTGCAGCCCTCCACCAGGATATCCTATAGGTGGCCCACTCCAGGCCCACCCTCCCCGCCAGGGGATCTTGCGGCAGGCACCCTGAACTGGCTCCCCCCACCAGGAGGTTGCACCCATTGCAGCTTTTAAAACACTCAGTTATTGCAGGAATTTTTAAAAATGGCTCCTCTTATCTTTTGGGTTGCCAACCCCTGCGATAGAGGATAAGACTGGTAGCCAGCAGAGATTCTGTCTTAGCAGGGCCATTATCTTGCTAAGTTGCAGAGAGGTAGCTGTGTTAGTCTAGCTCAGCAAAACAAACAAGGAGTCCTGTGACACTTTTAAAGACTAACAACTTTAAAGACTAATAAACTTACTGTAAGTTCTGCATCTTCAAGCATTTGACAAAGTGGGATTTTCTCCCATGGAAGCTCATGCATTAAATAAATTTAGTCTTTAAGAGTGCCACAGGTCTCGCTATCTTGCTGTGTGACTTTGTGCAAGTCTCTTAAGGCCTAGAGTTCAGTGGTAGGTGTGAATGTCAACTTGTATGGAACTCATACTTTCTGTTTTCCTCTCAGGTTTTTACCTATAAAAATGGGAATATTGGGTACCCGTTTTCAGAAAGTACTGTAAGGTTTTTCAGTTAATAAATGTTAGAACTACAAAGTAGTAGTAGTACTTTGCAAAGAATTACAAATTGGAGAATCTTAAAAAAGGAGTAATATTTTAAATGCTGCAGTAACATATTCAACATACAATGGAAGTATGTAGAGTATTCGTATATATTCAGTTTGTGTTCTCTTTCATCTCAAAGCACTTTACAATAATTAACGCTTCACAATACCTCAGTGATACCTTATTTCTGCACTCATTTTAGTGCGAGACAACCCAGTGTCTGTTTGAAATTTTCACATTAAATGTTCTAATATTTTTATTTTTAAATTAAAGCAAAATGATAATCTATCCTATAGCAAAGATGAATAATTTGCAATGTATCTTTTGGTAATTCATTGTTTTGTTATACACAAGCTGTTAAAATGGGGTATTTTCAATAGACTGTTACAATCAACTGATCTCTCTATATACACAAGGTCTTAGATGCTGATATGTCTGTATCTACTACACAGCACATTTTCAGAACTTCTGCTACTGCTGTAGTTCAACTGGTGTAGTACTAACAACTGTGCTGTCAGTATAGATTTATACCACTACATCATTTAACTCTGATCAGAGAAGGTCTAGACAACACAGTGATAAAAACACTTTGTGCATGGTCTACACTTGTGTTCCCACAATTGCTAGCATCTTTGGAGCTGTATCAGTTCTAGAACACCAGAGGAGGACTTTAGAGACTACACCATGTAATTTTATTTACATATATTAAGTGAGCTGAAGAAGATAAAGTCCCTGGTGAGATGCAGCAGTTCTTACTCAGGCAAAATTCCCAATAACTGGGCAAAATGTATATAAGTCAGTTGCTAGGGCTAAATAATGGAAGTCTGGCTGATATAAATGACAGGCAGTTCACTTGACGTTTGGGGTGGCAAACTTGAAACTAGACATTGATTTTGGGTTATCACGCATAAGGGCGGGCACACAGTTTCACTTTAGCCACGTCATATTAATTCTGATAAAACTACTTGCAAAATTCTGCTACAGAATTCAGGCAGAACTATGACGTGAAACACTCGCACAATAAACATGCATTACAATACCACACCAAGTGAACAGTCATGCATGTAAAACTTACTTTGTTTCCTCTTCCACACCCAGCCCTAAAAATTAAACTTGGCAGAATGCAGAACTGTAGCCTGTTCTTATGGAATGTCTTCCCCTCCCATTGAAACAAAGGAATATCTCTAAACGCTGCAGCTCTACCTAATACACATCTGCAAGGTTTCTGTCTGATATCTGCTGGGTTTCATTTTTTAAGTTGAATGCAGAAGAAATAGAAACTGAAAGGAGATGGACTCATTTATGGAGGCAGTACTGAATGTCCAGAGACACAGGCATGCTTTGTAGTAAGAATGGTAGTAGTGACTACAATGGTACCTAGTAGGTCATACTAAAGCCCACTAAGACAGCAGATATGTATTCTGCCTCACTGCCAAATTAATAAGGCTTTCTTTACACACAGAAGTTGTACCAGTTTCATATATTGATATAGTTAAAGCAGTACAACTCCCCAAGTCTGGATGCAATTATTACACAAGGTGTACCTTTTTCTCATATGAGAAGGGGAACAAGAATGGCCAGCTCTACAGTTGTAAAGCTTTGCCGGTATAGCTATACCAGTGTACTATACTGATAAAGCATTCCTAATGGGGATGCAGCTTTTCAGTTTTGCCAATATAGCTTATTCCACCTTCCCTGAGAAAAATGAACTACACAAGCAAAGACGTAATTGTGCCAATATAATTGCATCTGTGCTAGAGGCTTTTGCCCAGTATGGCTCATACGTTGTCACACCCATAAACAAAATAAGACCGTCTGACGAAGTTGGATTTTCTCCCACGAAAGCTCATGGGATAAATAAATCTGTTAGTCTTTAAAAGTGCCACAGGACTGAATACACATGTAACTGCATCCACAATAGCAGTAATAGAAGCAAAACTCTTTCAGTTAAAAAAAAAATAAATCACAACCCTAACTGAAACAGTACAAAAACTACGTGTAAACCAGTTCTAGGTGACTTTATCATTGGCACCCTTTGCTGGGAAAGGACTTTCACTCCCTTTTTGTCTCCCTTCACCATGATTCATACACATCTTTCAATATTATTATTCGTATTTGTATTGTGGCAGCACATAGAGGCCTCAGTAGGAGTGAAGTCCATATGCCATAGAGTGGCCCCAAGACCCCCCCGCCCATCCCACTGGACAAAACAGAAATCCTTAATCCCATCACCTCGCAGAAGTCCCAAGCTCCCTCCCACTCATTCTGGTAGGAGGAGAATAGGTGGGAACATGGGCTGTGAGAGAGGCCTACGTGAGCCTCACTTTGGCTATGTCTACACTTGTAAGTGTAGGTCGACTTTAGCTAAATTGCCTTAACTAAGTCGACTTAGCATGTCTACACCTAAATTTAAAGTTGACTTAGGGGGGGAACTTACAAAGTCGACCTAGAGCGTCCACACTGGATGCCTAGGTTGACTTCTAGGGGCTAGGGGGACCTTGGGCAGGTCCACGGTGGAAGGGGCAGCACCCCTTGCCCAGTGCCAGGGGGCTCAGCCCTTGCCCCATTGTACATGGGTACAACGGGGCAAAGGGGGACAGGGACCCTGGCAGGGCATAGGGGCAGGGTGGGCAGGGCTCTGCCCTGTCCTGTGGGGGGGCATGCCAGGCTCCTCCTGTGCCACCCCCCTGGCAGGAAGGGCAGTGGGGGAGTCCTGGAGTAGCCCTAAGTCGACTTAGGGCTACTCCAGGTCTACACTGGCTTAAGTTGACTTTAAAAAGTCGACTTAAGCCTAAAGTCGACCTAAAAGTAGGTTTAATTAAGTCAACTTAATTTTCATTAAGTTGAGTTTGTTTTCCTTAAGCAGCTTGCTTCAATCAACTTAAGGAAAGTGTAGTGTAGTGTAGACGCAAAGTAAATTAAGTCGATTTAAGCAAGCTTAAGTCGACTTAATTTACAAGTGTAGACGCACCCTTGGATTGTAAGAGCTGTCTGTGGCTGGCAAGATAAGGGTATGTATACTGATGGTGGCAAAATCGCCACCGTCAGTGTGCTGTTCCAGGTTCGATTGAGCAGACTGTCAAGATGCGCTCAATCGCTCTAGACTTCGCATCAGTAACTCCAGCCCCGAAAGCAGCATAGTGCTAAGGCGACCGGACAGTATTTCCATTTGCCTTAGCGCAGTGTGTAGGGTGCGGTAAGTGGAAGTTAATAAATTGACGGGAGATACACAAGACATTTTACATACCTTGCGTATTTCCCGCCTACTGCCACCAAAAAGTGTGACAAGTGTAGACTGGGGCTAAGTGATCTACTAGGTGACAGAAACTTATCATGTAGTTCTGTCTCTTTAGTTTTGGAGAAGAGATTGCTGGAGTAAGAACAAAGGATGAGGGAGACGGAAGTGGAGAGGTGGAAGAGAGTCTGCAGAAAGGGATGCATGGTGCGGACTGGGAGGGTGAAGTAAAGTAGTTGAAGGGTTATAGTGTCAGGAGAGAGGCAGGATGGAGGGCAACCAACAACCCATGACAATACAGCACATGAGAAACAAAAATCCAAGGCAAATTAAGGAAATCCGCAGCAGGTATAACTACATCAATGCCATTACATCAGTGCAAATGTCATTCATCTAGACAGGGCCCTAGTTCCAGAGCTGAATGAATGATGATAGTTGTAGTTCTTGTGAAGGCTCCTTTGGCTAGTGCTGGTTAAGGGGAGACTGCTAAGCCCAGCCAGTTCGTCCCTCTGAGTTCATGCAGATGGACATGAGGGGCATGGACATAAAGCAGAAAGGATTTTTAAAAACATGCATGCCGGCCACACCAAGTAGCCGACAGCAAAGTGTTTAATTCACCACCACACAATTTATGTTAACTTATTAATACCCATTCAGCAAGACTATACAAGTGGCCATGGCTGTCCCTACCATCACAAGTGGGGTAGAAATAATTCATCAGAATGAATGATTTAGCATTGTTCCTTTTTCTAGTCCAGTATCTACCCTGATACTTCCACCAAACTTTGTCCTGTCAAACACTTAGGTTTCCACATTTGTTAGGGAAGGATCAAGTATAAATCACTATGAAATGGAATAAACCAGCAATAGGGACTGTCCCTCCTAACTTCACCAAGGCTTATCAAGCAGTCACCCACATATCCCTCCCCTACAACATAATATGTATGTGTATGGGAAAAGCAGTCTTCTCAGCCCTTGCAAAGGAAATGTATGGGTAATAAAACTTCAGGAGAAATATGCATGGTTTTCTAACTAAAGGCACGGTTTTAAACTAGTTTACTTAAGCCAGTGCAAAACACTGTATGGATGTGCTTATTTCGCTTCAAACCAGCCTTCTTTCAAGTTAGCATAAATCAACTGGGAACATGTTTAATCTAACCAGAATAATCCACTTTTAAACTGAACTAAGGCTGCATCTACACAAAAAACATTACAGTTGTGCCACTCTAGTGTAGATACTTAACTGCAGTGACAGAAAGAGTTCTTCCATTCCTGTAGTAAATCTCTTAGGGGAGGTAATTAAGCTAATGGAAGAATTCTTCTGTCAGTGTAGTGATGTCCACCAATGTTTAGGTCAGTTTAACTATATCAAACAAGGCATGCCATTTTTCACAGCCTGAGCAAAGTACTTAAGTCAGCCTAACTTTGTAGCTTATATCAGCCTTACGTGCCCATATAGGGCTTTGCACTCGGTTAACTAAATAGATTAAAAAACCAATCTAAGTTAACCAGTGCAATTTCTCATGCAGACAAGGCCTAACAATTTTGGTGTGCAACACCTTCATTTTCATGCACTGCCTGGGAGACTGACTTGAACTGGGTAGAGTTGGTGTAAACATCTAACCTTTTACAGCTGATGTTACAGTTACTGTACTATTGATGTGTAATGGGCTCTTGAGCTGAACAAAAAGGTTAGTGAGCCTGCATACCAGCCAAGTAAAAGAGGATGTGTTAAAAGCAGATAAGCCCAAAATCTGCAACAAAGCAACTGACTGGAGTTGAGTTATTGACAATTGTCAGCAGGTAGTAGAAGTGGGGAGCCCTAAATGCCTCATATGGAATGGAAGCAAAAACGTAAGTGATGGGTAATTCTATAACTTTCAACCCTCCAGGGACTGGCCAGGGATACCTGAGGGAGAGAACAAAGACCTGGTTGCTATAAGAAACACATGGAGAAATTTACCAGCATAATTATACAAGTATAATTTTACCACAATAATTATACTGGTATAACTTCTTGGTTGGAAAACTCTTATTCCAGAATAAGATTTTTTTTTTTCAGTTTAGTTTATACCATCTGGTACATCTAGGTTTTTGTGTAGTTTTAGAGTCACTCACATTTGGTCCATTAGTGTCCTGAGCTAGTTAAAATTTCCCTGAAAGCTTTGTAGTCATGCTAAATTTATTGTGGAAATTTACTAGTAGTTAAATTGTTGTAACCTTTCTTCTTTGTATATGGAGAATTTGTCAGGCGCAAGATGTATGTTCTATTGAGATTTGCCAAATAGGAACTGTGTGCTAGGTACAGTTAGTGCATGTGTCTCTATGGTCCAGTGAAATCTGAAGTGTTATTAAGGTTTGCCAAATAGAAGTTGTGTGCTAGGTACTATGAGCAGAGACATTTCTATGGTGTGCTGCCACCTGGAATGTTATGTGCAAAACCTAGATTAGAAAAGGTGTGTAAAATCGATGGAATTGTCTACCTGTAATAAACAAGGGGAATATAAATATATGCAAAATAGAGCTCATAATTTGGAACAGAGTAAAAACATAACCACTGAAAGACTGTTCTCCAGTTTGGCAATATGTGGATCTTTCTGTATTTCGGTAACTTTACTTTCACTCAATAAATTAATTGAACCTGATTATCTGACATCTTGACTCACTTACTGTGGAACCCAGATAGCTGACAACTCAGATTTTGTATTTATTTGATTTCTCTCAAATGTCCGTTAGAGGAGTTCTCAACCCCTTCAGTGTCGCGACACGGTTGGGAAGTTTCCCAACCATGCGCAACATCAGAGACTCCCCCGTCCTTTGTAGCTCCCCACCACTCACACTCCCCCAGCCAGCAGCTCTTTTGGCCGTGACTGATATTCAAGTGGCTGAAAGAAAACTGCTGTCAGAGACTAATTCAGTGTCAGGAGGCTTAAAAAACAGCCCAATTAGACAGTCCCAGTATTGCCACGCCCAGCAGTTTAAAAATCAAGAATTAGGTCCCCAAAATCATGCAATTAGCCTAAATATCATACAATTTTAAAAAAAAATAAATAAATGTGGATATTTTAAATGTTATTTATTTACATTATGGCTTCTGGTCTTTTAGGTGCTTGCTTCACATTTTCAAGCTTTCTCTGCAATCAACAAGGCTAGCAACTTGCATTTTAAAAAAAATTAAACTGAAGTTTCTCACATAATCAACTTTCTTCAGGAGCTGGGGCTTTAAGTAAAACATTAAATATAATGAAATTCCTGATAAAATCCTGCATTCTCAGGAAAAAGAAAAAAATAACTTTTGATCTTCTGTGGAAAGTGGAATGAGGAAACAAGATGTAAAAAGTCATGGGGCCTACCAATTCTCCTTTGTGAAAAGGTTGCTGAGTGATGACTGTAATCATCTGAAATGCCAGAAAAAAATTCAGTGACAAATAAGTGGTACGGTAGCCACATGGGAGAATGGTGAGGACAAACTGAATGAGAGTTTCACCTCAGCAAAGTCCCCAGAATTTAGCCCTATGAAAACAAAATGGACAATTCTTGACAATCTGTGCCTGAGTTCAAAATTCAGACTGAATCAGTGGACGGAGTCTATAACTCTTAAATGAATCTGTAATGGCTTAGTGGTATGATTGGCTCTAGGTGTTGTTTGTGCCCACTTGGGCCTTGTTTGCATTGGAAACAAATGGTACTTCTGTTTAAGCAATGATCGGCAACAGGGCAGCTGCATTTATGACAGCAAGAATGTAAAAGTGCTAGCATAGATGGACGGCACAAGCATTTTCAGCACCATAACAGGAAAACTGGCTCTAAAAAGACCCATCAAGTCCTTTGTCCAGCACCACAGGGAAAAATGGATAGTCATCCTTCCCCCAGAGATATCAATCACTGCTCCTGTTCATTGGGGCTTCAAACTGAGCTCCAAGCGGGCTGTCCTGACATGGTGGTAAATAAAACAAACAAACAAACATCTCCAAACAGTTTGTTGAATCTTTAACAAATATAGTCTCTCTGTCAATTATTTATAAGGCATTTGAGTTAAATCAACAACAAAACCATACATGCTTCTTTTACGACCTAATGATTGCAAACCAAACGGACCCAAAGTAGCCCAACCTCTTCTGGAGAGGATGGGGCAAATGGAATATCTTTATGGTATTCTTCCTCCTCAAATACAAAAGAGGGGGGATTACTCTGGGATTTTTGGTTAATTTTTCTTCTCTAGGGACAATCAATATAGAAAATTTGTAACTAGTCCAAATAAATTAGATCTATCAGTAAATAAGCTCAGAGTGGTCAAAGTTTAGCCCAGGGTTCTCAACCCCTGGGGCTTTTTAAAATGGCCCACACTCAGCTGCCCAGTCGCTGGCTGAGAGCCCTGCTGCGGCCACTCGCCTCCCCTCCAGTCCCATTGAGGACGCCAGGGGCTGGCTGTATTGCGGGCAGGGCTGTGGGCTGGCGCGGCACGCTGAGTGGGGAGGGTGACGCGAGCCGGCGCAGCACAGCTGGGGTGAGTGGCAGTGCTGGGAGGAGGGGGTAGGCCGGCGTGGCTGTGGGGCATGCTGGCTGCTGGGCAGAGGTGGCTTTTGGGGTAGGCAAGGCAGGCGGCCGCCTCGGGCCCCGAGCAGTAAGGGGCCCTGTCAGGGGCTGTCGCCTGCTTCTCCTAACTCAGGGGTTGGCAACCCCTGGCGGGCCCCACAGTGGGCCTTTGCCTAGGGCCCCAGATAGCCTAAAGCTGCCTCTGGTGGCCGCAGGCAGCAAAGCATGAGCATAGTGGGGGGGGGGGGGGGGGGCTGCAGGTGGGCCCAGGCTGCGGGCTGCCACCGCCACAGGCTGGGGGAGGTGGGAGCGTGGGCCATGCTGTTGCTGGGGCCCACAGCTTGCCCACAAACTCCCTGTTCATGGGCATCCAGCACCTCCCCCCCCCTTTTTAAAAGAAAAAACCCTTTTGATTTCTTTCAATTTTTTTAAAAATCATTTTGGCTTGAGGGCCACAAATATAATTTTTAGAACCCTGAAGGGCCACGAGTCTAATTAAAAGTTTTATTTAAATTTAATTAATTTTAATGCAAATTTAATTAAATAGACTCGTGGCCCCTCAGGGTTCTAAAAATTATATTTGTGGCCCTCAAGCCAAAAAAGTTGGGAACCACTGGGTTAGCCCATTTGTAAATTTCCTGGCAATATCCCTCTCCTTGCCACAGCTCCACTAATTATGATACTTACAAATAATCTGTGGCTCATTGTAATGATATTGAGGGTTCATTAAAGACCACACTATTGAATGAGTGAGGAATAGAACTTTAATAACACACACAGGAGTGAGCATATCGCTACAGTCATAAGACTTTTGCATGTACCGTTGATAGTTCTCTTGGTCTCCTGGCTACACCTTTACAAATATGGAATAAGGTCACAGCAGGAAAACTTGTGCTGATCTGTCCCTCTTCAAATACACCTGGGAACTTGACTATTTGGATTCAATATTCCCAGGAGGAACAGCTAGACAAAGACACAAAATATAAAAACATATCTGGATGGGTACTCACAAGTGAAACATATTTGCCAGTTCCCAGCCTCCTGTCATCTTCAGATCCTACTTCTGAAGGCTCACAAGCCTGAATTCCAGGATCTATGGTATGTCATCAGCTTTGGTCATAGGCCCCTGAGATGTATTCAGTCTCAGTGAGCAGAGAATCGGATTGATGAAATTATGATTTCTTTAGCTCAGTTCCATGGCAAACTTGCCAATGTTAGGCAAACATTGGTGGGGTTTGTGCAGTTGTACAAAATACAGATTTCTCCAGCTGCAGTACTCAAGCCATTTCCTGCAACAATTGATGTGTCATGAAACAACTATCACGTTTGTCCAGCAACACAAGAAAGGTTGTCTGTCCTCCAGAGAAGTCAATCACATACCCTATTCCTCAGGAAATTCTATACACAGGACTTTGTATGGCAGGAAATATTATATATATATCAGTGGTTCTCAACCATTTTGGCCTCAGAACCCATTTTTAAATGTTTGTGGCCTGTCGCGACTCAGTAAATAGTTTGGGAGTGAAGACCCTGGGTGGTTCAGTCAGATCCTACCACCTCAGCTGGTAGAATGAGGTACTGAAACTGAGGTACAGAGAAATTAAGAGGCTTGGCCATGCTCACATGGTAAATCATTTGCAAAGATGTGAGCAAAACACAGGATTTCTGTCTCTCACTCCAGTGGACCATGTTGCTCCCAATTAAAGATAGTGATAAATATAGGAAACGTGATGGAGAAAAAAGTATAATCGTTAAACATGATTGGTAATTCTAAACACTTTGGAATGATGTAACTAACAAAATGGAAATGTACCAGGGATAAAATTGGGCCATTAAGTGTAATTCCTAATATTCATTCATGAATGTGGAAATTCCCAACCTGGCTCAGACCTGAGGTCTGTCAAGTTCAGTATCCTACATATGACAGCTGGCAATGCCAGATGCTTCTAAAGAAGATGCTATCAACACTTTAGTGAGCAATTATAGAATGACTTGCTGTGACGGGGTGTACCAACCCCTCCTACCAGAGCAGTGGGGAAGGTCCCCCCGGTCAGACAGGCCTCCCACTCCTTGGCAGGAAGAAGAAGTTAAAAGCCCAGCCAGGGCGGGGTGGTGGAAGATAGGGGAAGGAGAGTTACTTCCAGATCCCACTGGGTGGAAGCCTGGGCAGCAGTACACTTCAGCCCAGGGAAACAGATAGAGCATGGGGGGGGGAGTGGGGTGATGATCCTGCCCCAGGCAGTCACAAGCCCTGGAATGAGGGATTAGTAGATGAGAGCTGGGGTAAATGTCACCACCTGGAAAGGCCTGGCCACACCAAAAAGTGTTTAGGCCCTTTGGTGGCAACCCACCAGCCACAGGAATGGGCTCCAGCTCTGCCCTGGCAATTCACCTTCCCACAGGGCCCAGCAGTGGTCCACATGAGGGTAAAGGGAGTGCCAGAACCACCCTCCCCTCCCCCCCCCCCCCCCCCCATGTGCAGAGGGCCCTTCCAAGGACTATCACACTTGTCCTAAGGAAAAATTCAACAGTCATCACTTAGTGGTTGGCTTATACCCTGATGCAGGATTTTATTTTTTTTTTATCTTAAGGAATAACCTGTTCTCATGCATATAAATAAATGTCTATGTTTTGGGAAGATAAAATGATCTTGTGATTGAAACTTAGAAGAACTGGCTTTGATTCCCAACTCTGTCTCATATTGCCCATGGTACCATGGACAAAGCACTCCCTCCATCCAGGTGTTTCAGTACCCTGTCTGTAAAATGGGGATAATACTTCACTGAGTGGTTTTCCTTATTGGTTTTATACTCTGTGTATTCACTTCTGTGCACTTGCAGTTGGAGAGTTTTCACAGTGGTATAGTTATGCCCTACATCATTGTGCTCAGATCTAAGGGTATATTGAGAAGGGACCCAGTGCAACTCCCGTTCCTTCTTGACTGCCTGCAGCTAAAAAGAGTAAAAAGCAGCTAAAAAGAGTGGTGTCCATTAGCGTCATTATTTTAGTTAGCTTATTGTTTTATTCTTACCTTTTAACACTAGGTCTTTTTCCCTCAGCAAGGGACATTTCAGCTTCCTCCACTATCTCGGAGAGTCCTACATTCCATCTAAGTGCAAGATCTGCACTGACTTCAACAGCAGACCTCGGAAGCTGAGGAAAGACAGGCTCAAGCTATTCCTTATGGACTGTTCCCTGAGACCCACTACTGCTTTGGGGCCTGATTCCCCCCACCATACATCAGCTCAGACAGCCTGAGTGCACTGATGACTTCTACTGCTCCGGATGAGTGGAAACTTAAGGAAAGCTTTAGAAACACAGAAGATTTCTAAGAAAAGACCAAATTTCTCCTTTAGAGAACCTACGAAAAGGGAAAAAATCGCCGCACAAATCAAGTAGCAAGAAGACCACATGTCCTGGTATGGGTATTGCCTGGTATGGGTGCTGCGCCTACTTTCTCCTGTACCCAGCTCCACATACCATCAAAGAAGACCTCCAGCATGGTGCACACCAAGAAGTCTCTCAGCAAACAGCCCTACTTAGCATTGACATAGGTACACTCCTTGGAGTCATCCAGGCACAGGAACTTCTCAGAGAAACTATCTTTGAAAGGCTGAAAAGCCTGAGGAGAGTGCATTTTTTACTTGTTGTTAACCAGTGTGGTGACAGATTATTTTTGTTACTGGGTTGGTGTAATCTAATGGTAGAATAACCATCCATTTGGGAATAGACTGCTCTATTTCTCAGCAATTTGTCCTGAATGAACAGATGGAGAGAACACAGAACACTCACGCATCAAGATGACTACACTGGTGACCCCAACCATGTTGTAGGGATTGTGACCTAACATGACAGAAAATTCCAAGCTAAGGAACTCCCTAATCCTCTCTCTAGGTAGAGCCGTCACTAGGGGATGGCATATGGGGTGACTGCCTCAGGTCCTGCAGTTCAGTTGGCCCCATGGTTTGGGATTTGTTGGCATTTTGGCAGGGCGGGGCTGAGTTGTTCCCCATGCTTCAGGATTTAGTGGCATTTTGGTGGCGGGGGGCTGGAGCTCAGGCTGGCAGGAAGAGCAAGGCAGCACGGGGCTGGGGCGTGGTGTGAGGCCAGGATTGGGGTTGGGGCTGGAGCAGGGGCCTCACAGAAGCCGACTGGCCCTAGGCTTCCCACCCCTAGAGACATCCCTTTTTTCTAGGTATCCCCATAGAGTTTAATAAGGTCTGGACACATTGGGTAATTTAAAATGTGGTCCATATGAGTTTAATTAAGGTGAAGAAGAAACATGGAATGGAATCTTTAAGGCTAGGTCAAAGACCATAGCTTTGAAAAAATAATAATAAGCATAAGAAATGTACACTGTTGCAAATTGGCCAGAGCTGTTAAATGGTTAAGACAACACGTCACAAAATTGGTGGGAGAATATAACAGAAACAAAGAAAAAGTTAGGAAAAACAACAAAAGCAACAAAGCATTGGAAAGGACAAAAACAGAATAGAAAATTGGTAACAGCTGTAGAGAATTGCAAAACAGAGAAGTGCAGTCCCCCATTAAAAATTTTGTTGGGTAACAAGAGACTTTGGGTAGTTATACAGTGCCTGAAAAATTGGGACAGAAACAGAAAAAACCAGCTATAGCAAAATTAAAAAATGGAATATGGGATGATTGGAATGGATGTTGTAATGGGGACATGTAGAATGACCCAGATCAGCCACCTAGCAACCTATGGACAAGGGACAGCATTTGTAACCACCACTGCAGGAGAAGAGCCAGGCTATGGTAAATCCTAAATCAAAACCTAGACTGATTCCTGTCAGAACAAAAGTAAATGTACAGGAGGGAGAAGTAGTAAACAATACTTTCACAGGATTGATATATCGGATAAAGGAAAAAGGGGAATAGTTTACAGAGCACATTAGGAGACAGGACTTGCGACTTGATCGTAAGGGAATGGATAAAAAAGAATTTCAAAGTGCAAAATCAAGAGTGAGTGGATTAACACCTAGAATTGATGCATTAATGCATGGAGTTGCCCAGAAACAGTTAACTGCAGAGGACACTGGAACTCCTGCAATCCATTTGGCATGCAGACAAAAACAACAGACATCAGGGGAACAAATTCAGGTTTTGCAAGAGCAGATAATGTCCTCCCCTCTCCTCTCAGAACCAGGAATGAAAACCAGGGTCATGGATTTCCAACTACTTTAGCCCCATGGCTATCAACCAGGCTATTACCCTGTGGGGCAAGCAGAGGTCTTCCAAGAGGTACATCAACTTATCTAGATATTTGCCTAGTTTTACAACAGGCTACATAAAAAGCACCAGCAAAATCGATACTAACTAAAATTACATACAGACAATGACTTGTTTATACTACTCTATATACTAATGAGAGCTACTGCTTTAACCCATACAGCCCTACTCCTTGCTCAGAGCTAATAATATAGCCTTCTTTCTCAAATACTTGTACATACCAGTTAAGTCTTCTCTCAGTTTGCTAAACTCGTTGCTGCTGCCTGTACTTTAAGGTAACTTGATAAAGATAATTTCTCTCTCTTCTTGGCTCATGTCTCATTCCCATCTTACGCTGCTTTACCCTCCTCCCCCAGCTCTCCTCACTTCTGCCCTCGCTTTGGTTTAAAAGTTAAACATTACACTTATTATAGAAACCTCCATATCTGAAAAAAATGAAGCAAATGAAAACAAAAAGAGAAAACAAGGTAAAACTTTTACTTAAAATAAGACCAGTAAATTAATTAACCCTTCAGGAATGCAACAGCTGGGAAATATTCCTAACTTTCTTGAAGATACGGTTGCCAAGTAACAGTAATGCAGACTCTGTTTTTAATCCTAACCACTGACTAATATTTGAAACGTGTATTCCTTTTTTCAGGGACATAGCCACGGGTGGGCCTAAGTGGGCCAGGCCCATCCACTCGACTATGAGCCCCACCCACCTTAGCCCCCAGCAGCAGCACAAATTTCATGGCCACGGGGCCACCCAGCAGTTTGTGCTGCTGCTGGGCTGGATGCAGTGACTTTCCTTCTCTCAGGGTAGGGAGGCTGTCCTTGGCTGGGCCCATCCTGCACTTGCAGGGGCCCAGCCAGAAAACAGGGGCTGGCTATGCCCCTGCCTTATTTTCATATAGCAGAATTAATGAAATAATGGAAAATGCCTTAAGTTACTAAATTAATACAAGTGTGCAAAAAATTTAATTTTTACCAATTCTTAATAAATATTTTAAATAAAGTAGCACATTATTTATTTAAATGTTTAACGCTTTTGTTTACCTGTCCATTTTCTAACATGCATCACCTTAAAGATTTGAGCTGTGAATGCCTTATTTTGCATAGTTATGATTATTCTGACACTGTTCAACCTTAACGGTAAGTTTGCCTTTTATGTCCTCTATGTTGTCCTGTGTCGTTGTATGTTGTGTGCATCACATGGCCTCTTTCTTTTCATTTTGTTGCGACAAAAGTCAATTTTATGCTTTTTAAAATACAATTATGGTATCATATTATTTTAGTATTATTGTTGGAGCATAACCATCATAATATTAATATCAAATTAATTTATTTTGCAAACTTCAAAAAGACCTCATGTTTAAAATTCTCTTTGGTTTAATTGTTATACTTTTTTTCTTTTATGTTATGTTAAAGGGAAATACTGAGTGTTAAAGTTTGTGCTTCCAAACAGTTAACAAAAGTGGAATTGATATCAGAAGCAAATTAACTCTAAAAAGCTTGGATGAAAATTCTGTTACTATATCTTTTGCTAAAACAGAATTCTCAGCAGGAGAGAACAGTACACCTTCTCACAGAAAATTGTGGGCATCTATGTTAGCAGTCAAGCGTGATATTATGAAAAAATTAGTAATGCACTTGTTGCCTATGTGTATGCTGGCAATTTAGGTCGACTTAAGGAGGCTTAAATTGGCCTAAATTACTCCCTGTCCACACCAGACTTTCATTAAGTCAACTTAAGAAATTCCTTAAGTCGACTTAATAAGAACCACTCATAAGGTCGACTTAATCCTTAAATTGACTTCTTAATAAGGTCAGCTTTAAGTCGACTTAAAGTCGACCTTATTAAGTCAACTTAAAGTCGACCTAACTTTTTCTAGTGTAGACATAGCCGTTAAGTGAAAAGGAACGTGTATGCAACAACTGTGAAAGTATCTGAAATAGGTCTGTTTGTGCTAAAAAACTGGAAAAATTAGAACAAAAGCATAACTTGTATTATGAAAGACTCAGTCCCTATTACATTGTAAACAAACTAAAATAATCTGCCTATTAAATTTGGATTATGAAAAACAAGAGAAATGTAAAGGAAACAAGCAAAATACTTTATTATTTATTACTATTATTAAATAAAGCTATTTAAGGGTGCATCCCACAGACAGACACCATAAGATTATCAATTCATAAGATTATTAGTAAAGAAACCCCCACGACATCAAGAAAAACGAAGTACTTTATAAATATCAGGCTGATCAACTACACCTCACTCTACCATATGTGGACAACTAAGTAGGCAGCTAGAAACCACTAACTGGACCAGTTCTGTCATTTAAACAGTATATTATTGGGGAAAGTGAGTTCATGTACCTATGGTTTTAAATCTTTATACTGAAATATGGATTAATTTGACTACTGTTTAAAAGCAACTGTATTATTGCTGTATGCTTTTTTGTTAATTAATATACTAGCATCTTATCAGGAATATGTACAAGACTCAAGAGCTCAGGAAAAGACTTTTCCACGATCTGGTATCTCTCAAAATAGGAGACTCCAAAATCTAAGTGGAATTATATGTTACATTTCAAGATTATCTGAATATGTAATATCTATTTGGAATGAGGGTAATATGAAAGAAAATACTCTCTCTTTCTATTTTGACCACCAGGCAGCAGAAACTGTCTCTGAACCTGTAATTCATGCTATTAAGGGCCTAACTACTGAAGAAAGAGTACACCACTTATAATGTGCATGATGTTGCTAAACTATTAAACCAAACACATGTAACAATTAACAAACTAATTGCAAACAATATGAAGAAATGTCAAAAACAAATTAGTAAAGAAATGATTTGTACTGCTTATGGAAGTTATGTAGTAACTACAAATTGTTAGACAAATTCCATTCATACTGGTCAAAATTTAGGGTCATTGACACTTTATCCTAACTGAGGCACGTTATTCACAAGAATCTTGTTCAATGTCTGGATCTGCATCCCAGGTTTTACGTCCATCTGCATCTGCACTGCCCTACGTTGCAACAGCTCCTGCTCTGACTATAGGAGCCGAGCCTCTTTCTGGCTGCCACAGCTTTGCTGACCTGAGACTGCAGGGGGAGAAGGAGGGAGTTGCTGACAGCTCCAGATGCAGTTCAGAGCCTCCCCTGATTCTGATCTCAACAACTTTTATTCCATCTAGGCCAGGGAAGCTGGAGCTGCTGAGATCACTCAGCTGTTCAGTGGGAGTTGCTAGGCTTCTGATTGGGTAGCCGGCCATAAGGGAAGGGGTGGAGGGTAGCTGCCCATCACCAACTAATTGGTGGAGCGTGGGGACTGGCTGCTGGGGCTCCTAGAGTCAGAAGCGGGACTAGTAGTTAAGCTGAGCTCCCGTGAGTGACTGTCTCTGATTGGCTGGCAGGCCGCAAGCAGAGTTGAGCTGGGATGGCTGGAGCCCTTCCTTTGTTCCCTGCTGTGCTGTTTAACATGGCTCACTGCTTTCTGCAGCTGCAGCAGAGGCAGCAGCTGCAGCTAATGCACTCTGGGCAGATAAAAATAGAGTCCGCATCTGAGCTTAAATCAGCAACAGTGGATCTGTCGATATCCACATCAATGGGATGCAGATACCTGCAGATCTGAAGCAGATACCCGTGGATCTGCAGGATTCTAGTTATAGGTTACCCTTATTGCTAGTTGTCACCACTTGGTGAGCTTCACTGGGTAGGAGACAATGGATCGGACTGAATCACTGTGGCCACTCACTGGAATTGCGATGTCAACAACATTCCTGGCATAACAAGCCATGTGCAGCGCTTTTTAGGTTTGAATTGCTCTGTGATGTGCCAGTAGCTGACATAGATCCAGTTGTTTCTTGTAGATGCTTCCATCTCACAGGTATAGTCAGCAACTAACAAGGCCCTAGCAGCTCTCTTCCAATCTCTGGAGTTGTAGTGTAACCTTCAGGTGGGCTAAATTCATTTAATTGCCCTTCTCCAGTGCCCCACAGAAATCAATCCCAATCCCTGTGAGGAAGCAGCTGGAGACCCAGGATCCAGTCTGTACAGGACTCACAGCGAAGCTTGCTCAGAGCTACACTCCCACATTAAAATACTACTACAATAAACATAACAATGAACTTTATTAACTACTAACTAAATGAACCTTATCCTAAGAAAACAAAATACAATTAACCAAGAACAATCCCTCTAGAAAACCCCGCAGGAAAAATACCCAAAAGTCCCAAAGTCTGTGTGGAGTTCTCCCAACTCTCAGCTACAGTCTTTGTTGGAATGTAGAGGCTTGAGTGGCAAGAAATCGCTGTCCTCTTCTTCCTTTGCTGGAATCCTCTGTAGCATTCCATGCAGGCTTTTTCTTCTCCTTTGCAACCAGCCCTCAGTCCCACATGCATGTCTGCAAGGTCTGTTGCAAATGACTCCATTACAGGGAGAAAACATCTTGTTCACTCCTGGCTCAGCTCCTCTCCAGAAAACTTGAGCACATGGTCTCCTTTCAAGGCAGCTCCTGCCTGCTGTCTGCACAGACTGCTGCTCTCATGTCATCTGACTGACAACATCACATCACACCAGCAGGGTACACTGTGGAGCATGCTCAAAATGCTACCACTCCCTGCTTCTGGAAGTTTCTAGTTGTGGGTCGCTAATCTGCCCAACAACAGTAACCCACCCTCAGCAGGTCTCCCAGAGATAGCCTTTTCAGGCATATGGGTTACAGTAGCTCAATACAAAAAGCCCACTTTGACCCCAATTTGAAGCTTTCACTTTATCAGAGCCACTCTGGACTCCACAATCTCCATTGTTTATTCACCCATGGACAGGTTTTTCACTGTCTAACCTCATTTTCACGTGGCATACAAGCCGAGAAACTACAGCAAAAGTCTGCCTGCAGATTCTGAGCCATATGGCAGCGTGTACAAGGGAGCACCTCACTACAGACTGTGTTCCTGATGCCTCCGGTCCTAGCTCAGAGTTGTCCACATTCCCAACAAGCACAACCTGTCCAGAGAAGTGTCTGTCCCTCAAAGAGCAGTTGACTCTGTCAGCTAGTGGAAGGATTCCCAAATCATCTGTGAGGTAGTCTCATTCTTGAATCCACCTCCCCATCCGCCAGAGACCATCATCACAAACAACTCTCTAGTAGCTGGGGAGCTCATCTACAGGATCTCATGGCACAGTGCAGATGGACTCCTTTGGAGTCTGTTCTTCCCGTGAGCTTGGAACATTTGGCACATCTGTAACCATTGTCGTCTTGAAGATCAAGAGTCACTCAGTCAGAGTCAGTATAAACTACCAAGGAAGAGGAAGATAAGAACTCAGTCCTTTTGTATGGGGGGATAAAACTTTGGAACTGGATCATAAAGCACCACAATCACATCTCAGTGGCCTATCTACCAGGTCTACAGAACATCATAGCAGACTCACTGACATGAATTTTTGCCGGGACCATGAATAGGAGCTGAGCGATCCTATCCTATGAAAAATTTCTCACCTAAGGTTTCCTGAGGATAGACCTCTTTGCAACATTGCATAACATGAAATCCTGGCAATAGGCACAATGCAGCTGCAGCTCTTTAGAAGGCAAGTTCCTCACTCCTTTGTCCTGAATCTTATTTGCCTATCCCCCAATAAGGTTCTGAACAAAGTAAAGCAAGAGAAATTAGTAATGATCCTTATAGCAACAGCCTGGCTGAGGCAAGCAGGGTTCCTGGATCTGATTTATCTGTCTGTGCAGCCACCTCTTCACCTGCTCCTGATATCAGACCTACTACCCCAGGAATTGGGGACAATAACCCCAATCTCTCAACACTATATCTGAAGGCCTGGCTCCTCGATGGCTCTCAGATGTAGAAATTGATTTTTTCCTAAGTATAGAATGTGCTGTTGAACAGTAGGAAACCCTGCACAAGAAAGACTGACCTGTAAAAGTGGAAGCAACTGCATTCCTTGCACATTCAAATCCTGGGGTTGTCACTGACCTCCATCGAAGTCCACCTTGCTGTTAGTACAGCTTTTCACTTACCTCTTGAGCGGTTTTCAGTATTTGCATGACTTCAATGCCGTTAGTTAGACCACTCTTTTCCCTCATGTCAGAGACCCTGCTCTGCTTTGGGACCTTAAACTAGTTCTCAGCTTGTCAAGAAAACCACCCCGTGAGCCTGTAGCAAGCTTTTCTCTCCTCTACTTTTGTCTTTCAAAGCCTCTTTCCTTGTAGCCATCACTTTGGCTGGGAGGGTAAGAGAATTAGGAGCCCTTATGTCAGAACCACCTGGCATGGTGTTTTACCAAGGTAACCCCATATCCCCATCCTTGTTTCCTGGACAAAGTCTTATCGGCGTTCCACATCAACCAAGACATTCAGTTGCCAATCTTCTACCCCACACCTCACGCTTTAAGGGAAGAAGCTAGTCTAGACCTCGTGTTCTTTCTCAAAAAACTAAACACTCCAGAGCTTCTCCTACACTCCTTGTCTATTTGTAGAGAGAATGAAGGGATATCTCATTTCCACCCAAAGATTATCAAAATGGGTCTCAGGGCATTTTGGCAGGTTTCAAAGCTTCTGAAGTGTATCCCCCAGGCTAAGATGACTGCCTATTCTACTAGGACACAATCTACTCTATTGCCCTGCTTAAAAACATACCCATTGTGGACATTTTTAAAGCTGCAACTTCCTCATCTATGCACTCTTTCCCTATACTATGCTATTGTTTATTCTTCTAGGGAAGAATCAGACTATTATTCAATCAGTACTAGATCCATCACCTCTGCACCCACCCCAGCAGCTTAGTCACTACATAGCAGTCACCTAAAATGGAGCCATCAGAACAGCTACTCAAAGAAGAATGTCAAGTTACCTACCTGCACAGTAGCTGGAGTTCTTCACTATGTTTTGTCCCTATGGGTACTTGTGCTCCACCACCTCCTTCCCCTCTACTTTTGGAATCCTTACCCCAGTCAGATCTTATGGTTGAGAAGGAACTGGAGCAGCAAGGAGTATAAGGCAGAGGCATGGATCCCGCTAACAAAAATCTCTGAATAGAAGAGCACAGGTGCGTGCACACCTGAAGTGGAGAATCCATGGGGACAAAATATCTCAAAGAACTACAAACAGTTTGTTTTGCTGAACTAGACTAACATGGCTACCCCTTTGGAACTTGTCAAAGAACTACAGTTACTGTGTAAGTGAGTAACTACTCCTTCCCTATGTTATTGGGGCACAGCACCTTCTCATAGCACCAAGAGTGCTGTGAAGATCAATTCATTAATATTTACGGGGCATTCAAGTACTATGGTGATGGGACTCATACGTAGCCTAGATAAATTCTGAACACTGCTAAGCTCTTGGTCTCGCTGGTATCTTGTGGTCATGAGCTCCACTCATTAACTTTCTCTCAGAATTCAGTGATGCATATTTTAGAACACTGAAACCCAGGGGGAAAAAGTCATATAAGGGATTATTAATTGGCAAAAACTGATCCTTCAAAATGTAAATGCCTCACAGCTATAAATAAAACAGATCAATATATAGTGTTTTGAACAACTTACCAGACCTTAGCGCATGGCCACGAAAGGAACTAAATAGGCAAAGTTACACCAGAATAAGCTATGCTTTTACAGCTAAGCCAGAATAACCCCTCTGTTTACACTCTTATGCCATATAAACAAGGAGTCCTGTGGCACTTTTAAAAACTAACAAATTTATTTATTGCATGAACATTCGTGGGAGAAAATCCCACTTTGTCAGACACTTTGAAGATGCTTCGAAGTGTGACAAAGTGGGATTTTCTCCCACGAAAGCTCATGCATTAAATACATTTGTTAGTTTTTAAAAGTGCCACAGGACTCCTTGTTTTTTTGGCTGACCTATACTAACACGGCTACCCCTTTGGATTTTATGCCGTAGTTTATTCTGTTGTACCTATACCAGTCAGTTTCCTCATGCTGGCAAGCCTTCAGTGGAATATTTTTTTAAAAAATAGTTGACTTACATAATATTCAGCATGTCTTTTGAAGATGTTGCTGTACTTTTAATAACACAATTTCTGTAACAGAAACTGAAACACTACATTGTCCTGTAGCCTAAAACTTTTACTGAATTATTTGCAGACTAGATGTATGAGATCTCTAGCTATCATAGGGCCAATTGCCCTGCTTTCTGAGGACAAATGGTTAAAAAGAGAACTATCAAGACATTTCAGATGTTTATCAAGCTGTCTCAAAAGAAATACAGAAGCCTATTACAAGGCCTGGGAACCAAGGACATTCAGCCCCTGTTCACATTCTTTCAGATATCTCTTCTAGCTAATTGGACAAGGAGTAAGAAAGCTCCTCATATCTTCCATGCCCTTAGTCAGTAAAACGTGTAGGACAGAGGTGAAGTGTACAGAGTTTCCCTCTAATGTTTACTTCACGATTATTTGGAGGCCATTGAAAAGGCAGGAGACAGCCCCTAAACTTGGCAGACGCTTAAGATTTTCAGGGATTGGAAATGCTAACCTCAAAGAATGCAACTGACACTGGAAAATTTAATTGCCCCATTGGCCTTCAGAATATTAAAGGATTAAACTTTTTGCTGAAGCTCTCAAATACCTTCAAGATGTAACTTGATCATATGCCTGATTATCTGCTTGGTTTATAGTCAGTGAGACACTCTTAATAGTGTTATCCTTTTAACTACCGTATATTTCTCCACACTTCAAGCTCAGTTCTGCAAGAGACCTCCCATAGATTCTTATAATGGGTATAATGTCATTTTTCCTGGCATAGGAAACTCTTCTGCTTATGCCATGTTACTGCTCTGATTTCTTGTGATCTCAGGAAGGTAATAATTAGTTTCACATTGTGTCATATTAAATACAGTGCTAAATACATTAGCTCCTGAGGCCTTGTTTTAGTGGAGCAGTTCTCAACCGTTTCCACAGCAAAAGAAAGTTTCAGGATCTCCTTGCTGTATAAGAAAAAGAGAGTGATTGTGCCCCTCCGTAAAATCTATGGGCATGTCTACACTGGCAATTTAGATCTACTTAAGTAGCCTTAAATCGACCTAAATTACTCCCTGTCCACACTGGACTTCCATTAAGTTGACTTAAGAAATTCCTTGAGTCGACTTAATGAAAGCTTAGGTTGACTTAGTAAGCACCGCCAGTTAGGTTGACCTAACACTTAAGTCGACTTAACCACAGTGTGGACATGAATTAACCCTTAAGTTGACTGTATTAAGTCGACTTAAGGGCAGTTAGGTCTACTTCATGGGTGTCAAACTTAAGGCCCACGGACCAGATCCGGCCTGCCAAGGGCTCTTAGCCGGCCCGCAGAGCCCAGCATAGCTCTCCCACGCCAAAAGTGTCAGGCACCGGTAAAGTGCCTGCAATTTTACTTTTTGTCAGCAGAGGATGCTCCTCCACTATAGAAATACATTGGAGGTGCGCCCTCTGGTGGCGAAAAGTAAAAACTGCAGGCGCCTTTACCGGCTGCTTGCAGATCCCGGGGGGCTGTGAGCAGTGGTTTTTTTCAGCGGGGTGGGGCGTGGGGGGTTCCCTCGCTGGGCACCTTACTTTGAGGCTGGGTACCTAGCCGGGCAAAAATTTTGTTGATACCTGGTCAGGGCCTTTTAAAATCTGCCACCCTGCACACCCAGGCAGTGGCCCAGGGCGGGGAATGGCCTGGCCAGAGAACTGACTCCAGGGATTGGATTGAGCCCCTTTGAGCCAGGTAAGTGGGAGAGAGGGGGCTGGGGAGCCAGCTCCATGGGGCGGGGGGCTGGGGAAGGGGTTAGGGAACTGGCACAGGAACAGGGAAGGGAACGGGCAGTGCAGCAAAGGGGAAGAGGTTGGGGAACCCGTGCAGCAAAGGGGAGCCCGCAGGGCAGGGGAAAGGGAAGGTGTCAGAGAACCTGCGGGTTTGGAGAAGGGAAAGAGGAGCCCACGCTGCCCCAAGCGCAGCAGGGGAAGAGGTCAGGGACCCCAGGTGGTACTGTGCTGGTAAGGGGTCAGGAAGTCTACCTGGACATACCTCGGCCCCCAGATAGTCCTGACTTCCAGTGTGGCCCCCGACACTGAATGAGTTTGACACCCCTGGTCTACTTACTAATTCCCCGTTCAGGGTAACCACTTTGTTAAGTCGACTTAATAAGGTCAACTTTAAGTTGACTTAAAGTCGACCTTATTAAGTCAACTTAAAGTTGACCTAACTTTTTCTAGTATAGACATAGCCTTTGTGACCTCCAGGTTCACAATTCATAGTCTAATGGTTTTTAGAAGCTATTTAATATTTCTTAATACTTTATTTTAATTACCCAAACTGAATGAAATGTAGATAATAAATATGCACCTTAAATGGTGCAATAAAAATTGAATTTTTAAAATTCTTTGGGGTTTAATAAATTAGCGTTATTAGCAATACAGATAAGGACATTTTTTAAAGTATCATAGTATAGGTCTGATTTTTCCAGAAGTGCTAATGGGCCATTGTTCACCTGAAGTTAATGGCAACTACAGATACTCCTCTCTCCTGACATTCAGAGCCATACTTTTTAACATAATGGTTTCCCTTAAACACATAGTTGTCCCAAATAAAGAAACCTTGAACAAGTGGAATACACCAGATTAGCATTTTCTCTTTTGACTCCTCCTATTGAAATCAATTATTTCAGTAGGAGCAGAAGGAACTGGTTCTTGGCCATGATTCAGGAAAGCAGTCAAGCAGAACAGTGCAAAGACAGTTTATTATAATGTTATACTTAGAAAATGAAAACCAGCAAGATCTCTCTCTCTCTCTCACTCATGCACGCACGCACACTTTCAAAGGCAAAGACACATTCATTAGTTTTAATAGCAAGAGAATCAATTTAAAGAGATCAAGCAATTTTCTATTCAATCACATTCTCTATTTATTAACAATGACCAAAATAGAATACACACACTAAAGCACACAACCATCAACACTCCCAATAAGGCAGACAAACCTCTCCTGGTAGCCAGTCAGGATTAGAACATCTGAGGACTCCCGCTTCTGCACTGTATGGTTGGCAGGATGTTGAGGTCTACCAGCTCTGATCTTGAGCTGCGACCTGGAGTTAGGATGCAAAGAATTTCCTTTTGGACCCCAGTTTATATAGTTAAAACTTGGGTCCTGCTTAGCTGTACCTTACTCGATCATTTTAGAGTAAAGTACTACAAAACACCAATCCTAGCCCACTACGAAACAATCCATTAACCCAGCGGTTCTCAACCACTGTGTCAGGACAAAAAAGAGTATCATGAAGAGCTGAGAGGTGTGTCATGGAGCTCAGCTCAGCTTGGGGCTCCTGCCACCCACCACACTCTGCTGCCCTCAACAGCCCACTTCTGCTGCACAACACATGCAACAGCCAAGGCCAGATGATTTAAGGGACTTAGGAGCTGCAACCCAGAGATCCTGAGCTGGGGGCAGGGGACGGGACACCACCTGCCCCACAAAAATGAACAAGACTGCCAGGGCACCAGCCTGCGGTGGCTTGACTCTGCCATCTCCCAGGTCCCGGAATGCTGCATCCCCCAGAGTGCTGCAGCCTCCCAAGCGCTCCCAGCCCAAGTGCCACCACCACCAGGCAGGTTGTAGTGTGTCACGCAGAGGAACATCATCTGTCAGGTGTGTTGCAACAGAAAAAAGGTTGAGAACTACTGCATTAACCAATCATATCCCATCACCCTCATTGATTTAAATAAAGCATTTAATTCTGTAACAGACAGAAACAATCAAAGAACGAGACAGAAATCATTCAGATACACAATAGAAAAGTGGATACCATAAAGACACAACAGTAAATGTAGATTTTTATAACCACAACTGTTGATAAGCTATGCCTTTTCAGAAAGAATGCTGTTAAGCAAAATTTTCTTTGAGCATGTAAAGATTTGTTTCTGGTAAAGAACCATTAGGGTAATATTACTTTTTCGACAACCTGATATTACATTGTTTTGAAGTAGTTTCCTGAATGTGAAGATGTGATTACTTTATTTAGCTCATGGCTGCTGTCTCATATGGTTGTTACTGCTTAGCCCAAGAACAAGGCCTAAGGTTAGCAAAAACAAAAACAAACGAAGCCAAACAAAAAAAATGACATACACCCAAGCCATCAGACCTTACAATAAGGCTGAGAACTGACATCAAAATTTACTTACTGAGGCTATTTCTATACTTAAAGTTCTACAGCAGAACAGCTGCACCTGCGCAGCTGTAATGCTTCAGCATAGAAACTTACTACAGTGATTGGAGGAGTTCTCCCAGTGCTTTAGTAAATCCATGTCATTGATGTGCTGTCTACATGGGCTCTCAGGTTGGCTTAATTCTGTTGCTGGGGTTTGGATTTTTCACACTTCTGAGCGATGAAGCTGAATCAATCTAGTTTTCTCATTTAGACCAACCCCATATCTGTATAACATCTTAAAAATGAAAAAAATTCCTTTTCATTTAAGATAAATGTACATAAAATTGGCTATTTCACATCCACTCATATCGGTTCACAGCCTCAAGCTTCTCATTCATTTTTAGACATAAAATAATTTCTGTAATAAAATTATTTGATCTTTCTGATTTACTAGTATATCCTTCTACCAGCAGAAATATTTCAATGTATTTTAAATTAAAATACATTTTTTAGATTCTTTGTAGTACATGAGAGGGAAATTTAAGATGGAGTCTGTCTTGCTTGTATATGAACCCTGTTTTACCTTGCCTACTTATTTTGGGCCCCCTTAGAATGTTAGGAGTAATAGACAGTGTCTCCTCCCCATTTAACTGTTGTTAGACTCAGAATGCCTCTTTGTGTGAATAGTTTCCTCCTCTTAGTGTGATAAACGTGTCAAGGCCATAAAGCACCGTAAATTGTGATAATTCAGGGAGTGTTTAGAAACATGCTGTGAAAACAACTTGTGAACTAATGTTATCTCTAAAAGATGAACACCATGCATGGATCTGTCATCAGTTGACATGTATATGTCTTTTAAACATAGAACAAAGAGTTTGTTTGATTGGGTTGTATCTCTTTCTGTTATCTGTCTGTTCAAGTGAATATAACCAAGAAAACTATAAAAAGTGTAAAGCAACTCTATTCGGGGCGCTCTCTACCTTGGAGTTTTACACTAAGGGTCAGACTGCCATTCAGCTGAATAAAGCTTGATCACACGCCCTCGGTCTCTGTCTATTTGGTCTCAGCTGGAGAACGAGCCTCTGGGTGGGGGTGCCTGCTCCGGTCCTCTTGACCAGGGGAACCTCCTAAAATTCCCTGACAACTACATCTTCCAACATTTCAAACCCTATCTTGGAAGAGTCTTCATTTGTGGCACTCCCATAAATTTGTACTTTGATTACAATTATTTCTTGTTCTGCTGCTGCTCAGATTTCTCATTATCTCAGGGAGGGAGCTAATAATTAGTATTTTATAATTTGTTAGAATACATTGATAAACATATTAGCTAATTGATGCCTTCTTTGGGTCCTACAAAAAGGTTTAAGATTTTCAGCAAGTGTTTTGCATGTTACTTTAATTAACATTTCAGAACAGTGCAATGACAATTTATGAGAAGACTGAGAACTAACATCAACCATTTACCTATTAAATCTGTATAACAGGATAAAACAAGTAGTACATCTAATTTTAGATAATTTAAAAGTTATTTCACCCCTCACTATCATTAAAAATCCACTAAAAACTAAAACTAGAAAATTACGATAATTATTTTTAATGTGCCCACAGCTGTTTATAGTGTCATTTTAGTGTTTTATGTGCATCTAATCTTTTCCTTCATCCCAGCTGATAACATAAAACAGTGGTTCAAACTTGGATTTACAGAACAGACTACTGCATACACGTGTTCATCAGACAGGGTTGACCTCAACTTGGCATTGGTTGTGAGTCAAATACACAAGTCTTTTGGCAGAGGTATATGCTGTCAAACAGAGCTGTAATCCTGTATGCATTAACTAGAGTATGCAGATAAGCTTGAGGGGATTGTTTGGCATGTCCAATATCCATCAATGTGCAAGCAGGTCTAAGAACAGTACTTGCCTACAGTAGTTAAACTGAGTTCCCGCCGCACTGCATATGCAGCATAGACTAACATCAGAAGGGACCAGTGTGATCCCCTAGTCATCTGACCTCTTGCACAATGCAAGCCAGACAGCCTCACACCCCCATTGCTGTACTAAACCTCTAAGCCATGACTGAGTTATTAAAGGCCTCAAATCATGGTTTAAAGACCATAAGAACAGAGAATTCACCAGCAAGAAAGTCTTACCCCATGCTAGAGAGGAAGACAAAAAACCCCACAACACATTCAACATTACTTCTAAATGGGTCTGTTAAGCAAAGTGCTTCTCCTGTGATCTGCAAATGCTTCACAGACACTTTATATTGAACATAAACACTGAAGCTCTAACCATATATCAGAGTTTTCCCACCTTTTCAGAGATTCTGCATACAGCAAAACGGGTTAGGTTGACTTCATTCATCTGCTTTCACAGTGATTTCAGTTTACTCTCTAGATCAGGGATTCTCAACCCCTGGCCTGAGGGCCACTTTTGGCCCGTGGGACTTTTTAATATGGCCCACGCTCAGCTGCCCGGCCGCTGGCTAGGAGCCTTGCTGGGGCCACCTGCCTCCCCCCCCCATTCCCGGCCAGGGCTCCAGGGGCTGTAGGTGGGGCCGCAGACCAGCACAGGTGGTGGGCATGCTGGGGGGGACACGGATCAGCACAGCACGGCTGGGGGGAGTATTGGGGTGGGAGGGGCATGCTTGTGGGCCGTGCTGGCTGCTGGGGGTGGCCGTGGGCAATGCACCATGACTGGGGGTGGGGCATGGGCTGCCAGGGAACCAGGGCCATGGGCTAGCAGGGCCAGGGGGGGGGGGGGGGGGCGGGAGCGTGGGCCGTGCTGTTGCTGGGGCCCACAGCCTGCCCACAAGCTATCCCTGTTCATGGGCATCCAGCCCTGTTTTTTAAAAGGAAAAAAAAACTTTCAATTTTTTTCAATTTTTAAAAAAGTCTTTTTTGGTTTGAGGGCCACAAATATAAATGTTAGAACCCTAAAGAGCCACTAGTCTATTTAATTAAAGCTTTTATTTAAATAAAATTAATTCATTTTAATTAAATTTAATTTTAATTAAATAGACCGGTGGCCACTCAGGGTTCTAAAAATTATATTTGCGGCCCTCAAGCCAAAAAGTTTGGGAAGCACTGCTCTAGAGGCACCTGAAAGCAAAAGAGGCAAACAGCACCCTTGTCCTGCAACTAGAGACAAATAACAATTACGCGGGCCATAACCTCCACCAGAAAAGAAAACTGAAGTAATCTATCCCAGCAGCATAACCACATGCCCTGCAACTGCAACTGCAACTGCAACTGCAACTGCAACTGCCCCGCCCCCATTCCATTCAGAATCTCACCTGCAGCCCAGCCCCCTTCATGGCAAGCCATGAAGCGTGGCTCAGCCAATAGGAAGGAGCGCGCACGTGTACCGCAGAGAGCACTGGGAGTTGTAGTTCTCCACCCTGCCGCTTAACGGCGCGGGGTACCGTCACCGCCTATGGGTCGCGCCATCCAATCAACAGCTTAAGGCCCGGCCCACACAACTGCTTGGCGCGCGCGCGCCAGCTGGCGGCAAGACGCTCGCTCGCGCGCCAATCTGCCGCCTTCTTCCCTCCGCCCACAAAGGTCCCCCTGCCTCGTTCCTGCCCCTATTTAGGGATCCCGTTCCCGATTCCTTCCCGCCTCCGACTTCGCGTCATGGCGCTGATGGCTGGCGTGATCCGCCGGCTAGAGGAGACCGTGGTAAACCGCATCGCGGCCGGCGAGGTCATCCAGAGGCCGGCCAACGCCATCAAGGAGATGGTGGAGAATTGGTAACACGGCGCCCAGCGGGCACGTGCCCGGCACCCCTCTTTGGCGCTCCCGCGCCGCCCCTCTGGCCTCGCGCGGCGGGAGGCGGGCGCCGCGGCAGTTAAACGGTCTCCGCTTCCGCCCCCGCGGCGCATCCCTGGTGTTTCCTGTATCTTTGCCCTTGCGGGGGACGGGGGAGGCTGATGCCATGACCCCGAGGCCCTGCCCAGCAGCCGTGCTGAGGGGTTAGCCCAGGGGTCTGCAGCCAAAAGAGAAGAGAGCCATTTCTCTGTCTTCCTCCCTCCACAAACAAGGACTCTGAGAGCCGCACATAGATGTGCTGCTCTTCCCACCCCACCCCCAGCATCCCTGTCTAGCTGCAGCCCCTCTCCCCTGGTCAAAGGCAGCCTACTGCCCTGCTTCTTCCAAAACACAGTCGGTGCTAAAGTCTCCCACCGAGACCCTTTCCCACTGCCTGCTGGCTCCCAGAGTCCCCAACCCCCAGGTGCCTTTCCTGCATGCTAGCTCCCTGACCTGCCTGCCTGCCCCCTGATCCCCAAAGCCTTCCCCACCAGCTCCCCATCTTCCTCAGCCCCCTTCCCTGCTGCCTGCCAACTTCCTGACACCCCCCATCTTCCCTGCTGCCTGCCAACTTCCTGACACCCCCCATCTTCCCTGCTGCCTGCCAACTCCTGGACCCCAATCCCTTGCTGTCCTTTCCCTGCCGGCTCCCATTCTTGACCCCCCCCCCCCCCAGGCCCCTTCCCCTTATCTGGCCAGGCGACTTCTGACCCTGGAGCGGCCTGCTCAGCAAAGTTCAGGCCATTTTGCTCCCAGACCCCCCAGCACTGAGCGGGCCAGCTCCAGGGCCTGGGGGCAAGGCGGCCTCTGTTCTATGCTGTGGGTCCGGAGGCAAAGCAGCTCAAACTCTGCTAAAAGCAGGGGCCCTGCACTGGCCGCTCTCCGCCCCCTAGATGCAGAGCAGATGGCGGGCAGCTTCTGGTCCCAGCCTCCCATTTGCCACCTCAGCACAGCCACCTGGCCACCTTTCCCCCTTCTCCCTCCCCCCCCACCAAGCCTGAATGGGCCCAATCCAGGGCTGGAGACCAAGTGCTGCTCCATCCCTGGTTAGGGATAGGCAGGGCAACCGGGGATGCCACTCCGCATTGAGGTTAGAGTGATGCAGAGGGAGGGCAGCACGGACTCCATTCCCCGGCTGGCTGCCGCCCCTCCCCGCCCCCGCAGGCGGCTCTGCAGCCATGGGTTGCTGACCCCCGGGGTTAGCCTTACTGAGGTTAAAAGCTTGGTGCTTGCTCTGGGGCGAAAGGAGGAAGGGGTGTAGTGTAAATGGCCCTGTGCTTGCAGACTAGATTTCACCAGTGCCCCTGAACTGGGAGCTGAGCACCGGTGTTTTGCTTTTTTTGCAGTTTGGATGCCAAATCGACCAGCATCCAGGTGACGGTGAAGGAGGGTGGCCTGAAACTCATTCAGATCCAAGATAATGGGTCTGGAATCAGGGTAAGGCAGGGGTGTCAAATGTATGGCCCATGACCCTCTTCCATGCACAGTGGTGTTGCTGCCATAGGGCACAGGGGGGCAGGTGCCCCCAATGTGCACAGCAGTGCCCTGAGTCTTGCTGAGGAGCTGGAGGAGCCATTTTAAATTTCCCTCCCTGCTCCACTCACAGGCAGGTATGCTAAAGTGGAGCAAGGTGGGAAATATAAACAGCTGGGCTCAGCTATGCTGCTGCGGTGGGAGCCTCGGAGCTGAGCCCGCATGGGGCGGTTGGCAGTACGGCCCAGCTCAGGACTCAGCTGGTGGGCCAGTCCGGCTCTGCATTCAGCACCTGGCGCAGCCCAGCCTGGCCAGACTTGGGGCTTGGCCAGCAGCATGGTGGGGCCAGGCTCGGGGCTGGGTTTGTGGGCCAGGTTGGCTTGGGGCTTGGCTGGAGGCGTGGCGGAGCCCAGCTTGGGGCTCAGCCGGCAGCCTGGCCTGGGGCTTGGCCGGTGTCCGGTCCCAGCCTAGATCGGTGCTCATCATGGCATTCTGGCTTGGCTCTGGGCACGGTCTTGTGATATGACCTGACCCGGCTTGGCTCTGGGTGCAGTCCAGTGGCTCAGGGCTCGGCCCAGCATATGGCCCAGCCCAACTCAGGACCTGCGATGCGGCTCGAATGGGGGCAGCTCGGGTGCCAGGGCCCCGGCAGAGCGGCCAGAAATGGCTTGGGGCCAGATCAGACCAGGGACTGTGCAGAGGTGGGGTCCTGGGGCCTGTGTGCCCCAAATGTTTTGGAGGGGGCAGCAATGTCCCTGTCCATGCGGCCTGTGATTGCACTCTTTGAGACCACACTCTCCCTAACAAAGGAAGTGTGGTGTTGCTGTATTGCAGAGCCCAGTTTTGCATACACAGTGATGCCATAAGAGTGTACAGGTGGGCTGTATCCTGCCTGCAGACTATATATTTGACACCCCTCATTTATGGTATGTGCGGCTCACTTGAAGTACATTTAAGTCAGATCTAGCCGGCCTTACAAGTGAGTTTGACACCACTGAAGCAAACATAACAGACAGGTCCAGGCTGATGTGATGCTCACTCTGGGCTTCCTTTTGATATATTTATGATCAATAGAATCCTGCAGTTCCATGGATATCCACATTATAGCCAGAGATATCTGCGAACCATTTCTTGTGGATGCAGATGGGATGCAGATCCACATATGTGTTCATGAACGGCTCTAATGATCCTTTTTCCCCTGCTTTAAGAAGACGTGGAAACAGACGTTAACTGTTAATGTGTATGTCTATCTGTCTTTTGTGTAGAAAGAGGATTTGGATATTGTGTGTGAGAGATTCACTACAAGCAAATTGCAAAAATTTGAAGATCTGGCTAGTATTTCTACATACGGATTTAGGGGAGAGGTAAGTTTCTGGTTAAGCCCTTGAAACAGTTCGTTCGTTACCACTATGTTGTAAGGTGGTGTAGTTAATTCATGATTCCTGAAGTAATTTGGAATTCCTTATGATGCTCCATCTTGGCCCAAGTACGGTTAGGTGGTGTGTATGGGGGGGGGGGTGAAGGGAAGAGGAGGAAAGGAGTGTTTAGGGTGGAGGGGGAAACACAAGGAGTTGAGTGACATGGAAATTAGGACGTATGCGTTAACTGGGGAAGGGGACTGGACAGATCTTTTAGTATGATCAGGAAAAGATTAGTTTTTGAGGTCACTCTGTTGTATGTTCGTTTCAAAACACATTCCTTTGGTAATTTTCAGGGTACTTTAAAAAGGGAAAGTAATACTGAGAATGTTAAGGCTTTTGTGTTCTGTTTTTGAAGGCAATCTCCCTACAAGAACCCAGAGATGTAAGCTGGGATCTCTTAATGAAGGGGTAGAGGTGGGGAGCAGTGAATCTTAAACTGAAATGCCTGACAAACGGGTGGAAGAAAAGAGCTCTTGTTAAATACCTGTGAGGTGAAACACAAAACAGAGTTCTAAGTAGTCCAAATAAAAATTGCTTCCCTTCTCAATTAGATTTCAAATATTTGGTATCTGTCATGTCACAAACATGCTGGCTTTCAAGATACCCCAAGGTTTCCAGGAAAACAGTGCAGAGAAGAATAACAAAAAAAAACAAAACCGGGAGATAAATCTTAGGTGGGGAGGGGCAAAACTTTTTAGGTTGCTGTTCACCATAAGGGAGCAAAAAAAAACAAAAAACCCAACCCCCCCAAAAACCCTGTAACTTTTCAGGCCCCCTTAAGTTCTACTGCACAGTGAACTGCTTAGAATGTCAGATATAGTGGAACTACTAAATAATAGAAAAGTCCTGAATTGATTCATTGTTATTTACAGACTGTCAGCTAATAGTCAATGAATATAGGGTAAGGGAGTCTTACTGTGAGTTCCAGTTATTGTTGTTTTGTTGATAAATATTTCAGTTTCCATTTTTAAAAAAAAAATCAAGAAGGTGAAAAGCTATTCCTAAATAGAATCCTTTAAAGGAAAATAATGCATCAACTAAGAACTGTCACACCTTTAATTATACCAATGTCACTGGTTCTGTGTTAATATTTAGTCTGTTTGATGTTTAGTGTTAAAATGTTGACATATCACTGTGAGTAATTAATAAATAGCATATATTACAGTAACGTGAATTACTTGCAAATGGTAAATGACTACATTTTAACAATGATCGCTGTAGATGTACTAATTACAAAGTTAATATTTCCTTGAGCAAGGTTTATAAAAGCCTATTTTTCTCCCTTGTAGGCATTGGCTAGCATAAGTCATGTTGCCCATGTTACTGTCACAACTAAAACTGCTGATGCAAAGTGTGCATACAGGTATGCTGTGTATTAAATTGGGTTATGTGTGATAAATAGTCTCTTTTTGGAGTTAATGTTATCTCGAATACAGATAAATTCATTGAAAGGTGACTTTAGAGGAGGACGTGCTCTTGTGAATATCAGTTATGACCTTACAATTACAACCTTATATTTGAGGATGCTTAGGGAACCTTAAGACACTTGCTCAGGGTTTGGTTTTGTTTTTTGATCTTGTATAAATTGACTAACCCATTTCTTAGAGACAATGTGGGTGAGGTAATATCTTCTATTAATCTATTGGACCAGTTTCTGTTGGTGAGCGACAAGCTTTTAAGTTTATACAGAGCTCTTTTCCAAGTTTGGGAAACTAGAAGACCTGAAGAAAAGCTCTGTGTAAGCTCATCTCTCATCAACAACAAAAGCTGGTCCAATGAAAGATATTACCTCATCTGCCTTGTCTAATATTGTGGAACCAACACAGCTACATCATCACAATATAGAATCCTTTTAACGTGTTTGTTTTCAATAGTTACTACATCTTCTTATTTTTTTTCTTCAGCTTAAAAAAAAATCTATTGGTACCCATCTAGTGCTTTGAGCAACTGCCTTGTAAAACAGGGGTGGAGGTCAGACTCTGATCCCCTGAGAATCCCCTCCCTGTTGTGCTGAATTCTTTAGCCCCACTACCTTGTTGCAGGGCAGAAGCTTTGAGCTCCCCATCCTAGTCTGGTAGATGGAGAAGAGGGGACCATAGGGGGACACTGCAAACCACACTTTAATGGTAAAAGAGCCACGCACAGCTCATGAGCCCACCAGTTGTCTACCCCGAAATAAACTAAAAATCCCAACATAGGCAAAAGACTGTCCATAAATGTGTGCGTCAGTCCTTGCACTCCTCCCCAGATTTAAATAGGGAAAGAAGATGAGCGTTACACAACATGCTTGGGAGGCTCATAAATTTGGGCTCTGGCAAGCCAAATGGGAGCAAGCTCTAAAACTGAGGACTCGTTACAAAGAATGCCCTGCCACTAGTCTCCTTTTTTTAATATATTTGTTAGTCGCTCAACTGATCTTAACTGTGCCGGTGTGGTACAGGGGAAGAGAGGAATTTTCCGGGAACCTGGTCTCAAGCCATTTAGGATCTCTCGAATTTCACCCAGAAGCTTATTGGAAGCCAGTGAATGTCAGAGTACTGGTCTAATGCCATTCCAAAGTTGAATGCCACTTAGAGTGCTGTCGTGTTTTGCATTAGCCTCAGTCTCCAATGTGTAGCTCTGGGGTGAGTGCATTACAGTAACTTAATCTCAGGGTAATAAAGGAATTTTTATATGTGCTGAGTTTTTAATTGGATAGTTCTTTAACTTAATACAGTGGTAATAATGATCTGAATTCTATACCTGGAAAGAGGTATAGCTTGGCTGATCCCCGTATCTCAGTGTTCATTAAAACTTATGACAAATTCCAGAGGGGTAGCCATATTAGTCTGTTTCAAGTGCCACAGGACTCCTTGTTTAAAATTTATGGAAATTTTGAAGAAAATATTTGGCCACTAGAGGACACCCATGTTTTTTTATTCACTTTTCTGTGCAGTAAAGTGTAGCACTTTTTCATCTTTTTGGTTTTGCAAACCATGTCATGAACATTGTCCCAGGAATACAAACTGGGACTGTTAAGAAAAAACTTGTACTGATTAGCTTAAGATGTAAGCAAGAACCTCTACTACAATTAAAGTTATTGTTATAATTAAAAACTACTGAATTTCCTTTTAACAGGAAATAACGTTGTCTTATAGTAACTCTATAGTACATAGGTGGGGACTAGGAACATATATTGGTCAATCTGTGTAACTCACTAAAGCATTTATCTTGGTAAAAGATCCCAATTATAACACTAAGAGTGCAACTAATAAAAAATAGTGAAAAGGCACAGTTAGTGTCTGGTTAGTGAAACTAACTTGCTAGAGCGCATTATGGGTTTGTAACATACTGTCTCTACAAAGTAAGTCTGCTCACCTACCTTGCCCCTTGCTGACAGAACTGTCCTGTGGTCGTTAACATGGCAATAGGTGAACCTGAAACGGAAAAGAATGAGTTACTATGAGTCCTGCTATAGAATGTGGCTGGAAGATTCTGTTTATTATCTGGGCAGATAAGAATGAGGTAGTGTCACTGCAAATAGATAAGAGAATAAAATACAATTGGGCTTTTACTTTCCCACAAGGAAAGGGAAAAATATTGCAACACGTACATAAAAATAAATTAAACCACATGCAAGTATGATTGATCTTGCAAATAAGTACTTCTTTTCATGTTCTCCATTCTGTTCCCTCTTTCTTAAAAAAAAAAAAAGTTAGTTCTCATTCAAACATCGATGTTAGAGCCTCTCAAATGTGTTTTTTATATTCATGTAAAAATGTCTGACACAAGTTCAAAAAATGGAAAAGAGAACTTGGCTCAATCTGCTAGGAAAAACAAACACCCAATCCCAAACACTGACCAGAATGGCTTTATTTCCTGAATGTCCCCCTCCCCGTGCGCAATATTTGTAAAATATTTTCATGTCTGATTTGCCCAACTCATTCCTGCTCCCCAGCTACCTTGGTGTTTTACAACTGTTTATTTTGTTTTCTGATTAGAGCAAGCTATTGTGATGGAAAATTGAAAGGCCCTCCCAAACCTTGTGCTGGAAACCAGGGGACTCAGATCACGGTAGGTCAGGGTGATGGTTATTTTTTATTTTCTATTGCCATAGTCCAAGAAGCCCTGCTCATGGACCAGGATCCTACTGTGCTTGGTGCTATATAAACACAGAACAAAAAAGAAAATCCCTGCCCTCAAAGGATTTAGATTAGCAGGGCCGTCCCTTGGGGGGAAGCGGGATCCAGGGCCAATTTTCCTAGTGGGGGAGTGTGGGGGGAAGAGAAGGACAGGATGGGTTGGCTCAGAGGCTGGGCTCTGCTCTCTCTCTTTTGCCCCTGGGTCGGTTGCTCTGCCCTGGAGATGGGGGGGGTGGCCAGCCCAGAGGCCAGACTCTGCCCTCCCCCACCACCTTGCCTTCCCAGGAAGCTGCCCAAAAGGCAGCGGGGCTGGGGAAGTGGGCTGCATGGCGGGGGAAGTAGCGGCGTGGGGCTCAGGGTGATTGCCCCAGTGGCCCCCCACAAACAGCTCTGTAGGTTAGCTGTCTCTCTTTCTGGCCTTCATGTCTACAGCATTATCGACTAAAGTATTTTATAAATGTCTCTGATCTCTAGTTTGTGTGACCTTAGGGCATATTTTACAGAATTTACAACAACATCAATGCTTTGTGGAGTCTGTTCAAAAACCACAGGGTAAATTACAGTGACTCCTCTTCCTCTCTGGATGTTGGCACTGTATAGTGATGTGGGAGAAATATTTAATTTTGTTTTTAGACTTTCAATGTTAGCATTGGGAATGATAAATATGCATCAAATTTAAAACCATGAAATACTGAACTGCATCATAAACTTAGTGGGAGACTGACTTCCCAATCCAGTGTTATGTCTGGTGTGTTGATCTTATCACCTATATCTGTGTGTTAAACACAGTTTTAATATTTTTTAGTAGATGTAGCACTATGGTGAAGAGAAAAGTTAGTGTTTTTTCTCAGACTGCCCTTTGCACTTGAGGAGCTCCCCATATACATATGTAAAGCTATCTCATATCTTCCTTTAAACCCTCCTCATAACTTTTTCCATGATGCCTACAAAATACCTAACAATTTAAGTTGCTGGTGTGCTGAGATGACTGCCTATCATGCTGACCAATAATGTCTCATTGTTTCTTTGTTCTCCTCCCAGCTGTCTGTATCCATCTATTTTCTCTTGTTTACAGTTAGATTGTAAGCTCTTTGAGGGAGGGAGTATGTTCTGTGTTTGTTCAGTGCCTAATGCAGCGGGGTTTGATCTGTGACTATGGCTTGTAAGTGCTATGTTAACACAATAATAAATAATAATAATTATTATTAAATATTACTATTATTATTTATATTATTAGTGGTAGCAACTCTTATAACATAAAAACAGGAAGCTGAATTTCTCCCTAACTTGTGCTTCTAGGAGTCCAACAGCACATCTAATGTTAATTTTCTTATTTCATGAAAACCTCAGATTCATTGTTCCAGTTGATCATAAAGACTCACAGGGGAGTGTAACAATGGATCTCAGAACTTAATTTGTATTGGTTCAAATGAAATACATTCTTAAATTGTATTTCAGTACATAATTTAAAAAAAATTGCTTTTTTTTAATACAGGTTGAGGATCTATTTTACAATGTAACTACAAGGAGGAAAGCTTTAAAAAATCCAAGTGAAGAGTATGCAAAAATATTAGAAGTCATTAGCAGGTAAGTACTGAAATAAAGGGTGCCAGCTTGTTTAATCTGTTTTGCATTTTTGTGTTTTAGGGTAGTCTTAGTTCATAGTCAAATATCTGTTTGATAAATAAGAAACTCGGAATAACAAGAGAAACCATAGGCATTGCTTTCATGGCATTGTCGGGCTGTCATTATATTGACAAATTCCATTGGATCAAATTAGGAGATACTTACAAGAATGAATTCCCATTAAAGCCAAGTCAGAGTGAAAACTAAGTAAGAATTTCATGATTTGGCCAATTGTGAATAAATGCAGTGGGATTTTCACCTTCCCAGAGATAATTGTGAACAAGCCAGCCCATTTCCTTCTTCCTCTCCCAGTAACTGAGTTTATTTCCATTGAACTGAAGAAATCACTAAAGGTGAGATGGAGATTTTGCTGTTCCTCATAATACGTGGCTGTTTAACATTTGAATGCTTTAGCCTTTGCATAGAAGTGATAAATGGATCGATTCTTTTTAGAAATCATCTATTCCTGTACTTTCAGTGATCTACACTGATCTTTAAATTTCATGTGGCGTTGGTGTCCTGTAATAGCAAACTGCTACAATCGCCTCGGGCAGTTGATTTGAATGGAATTTTTTAAATTAAAATGATTGCTGTATCACAAATGTAGTTATTTGTTCACAGGGATTTGCTTGTTAACTGCTTTAGAGGGGAATATGGTGGGACAACTTGTCATTTATTCTTTCATATACTACAGTTTTTTGTTTTGTGCTTGTTTTTCAGATATGCTATCCACAATTCAGGCATCAGTTTTTCAGTTAAAAAGGTATGTAGAATCTTTGTAACTTTGTATACTTATCAATTAAATAAAGGATTTGGCTTTATGCCATGGATTTTTGTAAAGGGAAAAAACTGAGTTGGTTTTCTTTGCATCTTCATGTAATGTGTAGGGAATTTGTTTTTCTGTAATTTGGATAAACTACATATCGGTTTAAAACAACCCAGATAAGATGAGCATCAGCAGTTCAAATTTTCCCTTGAGCTTATAAATGTAACACTGATCCATTTTATTTTATGAGATGCTTCAGGACATAAACCAAGATCTGAGGAGTAAGGATGAGGTAGAGGTGGATTATCCCACATCTGCCTACTATGGGGTCTCTTGAATTTCCCTGTGGAGTGTAGTTAGCCACTTTAGGAGACAGGATACTGGGTTATGGGTCTGAGCCAGACTTGCAGTTTGTGTCACTTACCACCTTTTTTTTGAGTGCTTTCCCAATTACTGGGATTTGCATGCTTTTGCAGTAATTTCTTAAGGAAGCTTCTTTTATTGTTACAAATCCCTAAAGTAAGAAGTCTAAGTTTTACTGCTTCAGAAATTTAAAATAAGTGTCTTATTTTCACTGCTTAGAAACTAGGTGTGTGTTTATCCAAATTAGAGTCAGATTTTTGGGGATGAACTTTCTCCAAACCAATGTCTACACTATGAAACTTACTTTTTGCTGAACATTGTCATCAGGAACTGGTACAGCTAAAGGGATGCTGACCATGGTTTAGTTGGAAGTGTAGCCAAAAAATGTCCATGTTGCTGTGGCACTGAAAGGTTTTGTCATTTAGAAGAGGGCTTCCAATATTGCTAACACTGGTGATAAAGGTTGGGTTTTTTTTTTTGGTTTTTTTTTTTTTTAAACAAACAAAAAATCCTTAATGTAGATAAGATCTTTGTCAATCACATAGTGACAGAAAGGGGAACAGCAGTCTGTTCCATTATTTGGAAAAGCAGAGTCTATAAGGAACATTAACAGAAATGTTACAACATTGAGATCCTGTCCAATATAATGTTAGTTTTCTAAAATACATCTTTGATATTGATTTATCAGTCAGCACATTTCTCAAGATCTCATGATTGTAGCTTTCCTTTAGCTTATTTTTATTTATATTTAATGAAAAGACTCGTATATGATGGCTGTAGGTACCTTGACTATTAATGCTACAACATAGCACCAACAGTGTTAAAAAGCAAGCATTCAGATAAGAGCAAAACTCAACTCACTTAGCCTAACTTAATTGATCATCTAGCTTAGAGAGCCACTGATTTAAAAAAAAAAAAAAAAAGCCCGTTTCCAGATCTGCATTGTTTTGGAAGCATACTCTCCACTCTCTCTAAAAACCCTGTCAAATAGATGACTTTTATAACATGCTCAAAAGGTCATCAAATTCAGGCTATTTTGGACCAAGGACTTGTGCTTCTCTATATATCATTTGCAAACAAAACAGGCAATAACCAAAAGCACCTAAATGACTTGGGAGCCCAAATCTTTAATTTAAAAAAAAAAAAAAAGTGACAAGCACTTAATTTCTATCACATGGGAAGCTATTTCATGAATTGACCAGTTATGTCACTCTTCAAACTTTCACCTGCAGTAGTTGCCCACTATCCCCATATCTTGCCTCACACATTCAGGCGCTTGAGTTGCCATTTATAGCTCTACATGCAATACACTCCTGGTATAGATGCAATTTATACTGACAAAGTTTCAGGCAAAACAGAAATTGAGTTTGTAACCCACACATTTTTGTAAACTCAGTAGAAAATGTCTTGCAGTTGTTTAATAGACTCCTAACATGTCAATAATAATATTTGTAAACATAGTGACACTAATTTCTTCTTTATATTTAGCAAGGTGATACAGTGGCAGATGTTAGAACCCTATCAAGTGCTACAACAGTGGACAATATTCGGGCTGTTTTTGGAAATGCAGTTAGTAGGTATGTTGACCACAAACTTGTTTTTAAACAAAATCTTATTTGGTAGTCCTATTGAAAAATTAAAGACACAGCAGTTTTGAGTGGTGATTAGAGTCTTTCATGGTGGTATGGTGCCAGTGAATGCAGTTACTGAGCAGCATACGACATTATTTAAGATAAAGTAACTTGGGATATATCTATAAAGGAAATACCCCAGCAAAGAAAAATGTACAGCTGGCCCAAGCCAGCTGACTTGGTCTCCCTGGGCTTTGGCTGTGGGTCTGTTTCACTGCTATATAATCTTTTGGCCTGGAGTCCAGGCTTTAGGACCCTGGGAGGGGAGCGTGTTCCTAGAGCCTGGGTTTCAGTTATAGCCCAAGCCCATTGCTACACAGCAATGAAACAGTCCCACAGCCCAAGCCCTGGAAGTCCAAACTGGCTGGCATGGGTCAGCCAGAGGTGTTTAATTGCTTTGTACCCTTAGTAGCCAGTGAGCTGTCCAAAGAGAGTTCCATAGTGAAGAAGCCTTAGACAGTATTAACTTTTCAGCAGAGTCTCCAAGTTTAATGAAGGTGGAGAAGGAATTATGCACACGGCACAGTTCTCCCTAACCTCACAGAAGGGCCTTTTATGTATCCAAGAACAGGGATAGGGAAGCTAGGCTTATTGCCACATAACTGTCTGATCTTCCCCCAAATATGCAGGAAGACAACTATCTGTACCTGTAGAGAATCCTCTAAATGCGGCTCTAGTCTAGGGGATAATTTGGCCCAATATTGTTTAGAAGTTCCCAGCAACGTCCTGCACTGCTGAATCTCAGTATTTGCTTCCTTTCAACCTCACTTGTAATTCCTTCAAATATGCTATAATGAAATACTAAACCTGTTTTTGTACATTGACACATTCAGATTAGAGCTGTCATTGAGCAAATCACAAAGGAGTTTTAAAAATACTTGTGACTCCAGAAAGTCTCAGCATTAGTTGTAAGAAGAATCCTCTCCCATCGGATGTTTAAATATAGATTTCATAGAATAGTTTTGCAGAATCCTTTCCTGCCAATTCTGTAGGACCCCTGCCAATACTGATTGAAAGTTTGATTCTACTACTAAAATTAGAAGGGACAGCTAAGGAATGGAACTGACTGTGACTTTAAAAATCATGTTACTTCCTTTTTAGGAAGTCATGATGATAAATTACTTAGGCTTAATAGGATTTCCTAGGCCACTGTAGATGGGATCTAAGGTAAGAGTTTTAGGTACTCTGATGGAGATTAATATAGTTAAGAACTTTCTACACTGCCCAGGGCAAACACTCTTTGCTCTCTACCAACATCCCACCACGTAATGCAGATGAGGTAAGAATGGGCAGTGAAGAGGTATGTAGTTCATAATTGCAGGGAGAGCAATATTCTATTATGAACCAGTAACAATTTTAAAGTCTCTTTTGGTCTCCTAGTGCTATAACATAGGCCTTAAACCTTAAGAGTACTGAAATTCATGCTTGCCATTAATGATGTAATAGCTGTTCCTGATCCTAGATCGGGTCTAATAGCCTATATAGCATGTTAATTTACTGAAAAGCTATTTGTAGAGACTTGTGTTTCTAATTTTACTATCAATTTCAGGGTACATGGTAAATAAGACTATTTGGCTTCATTGTTTGTATGAGTAACAATTTTCCATATCAGCAAAGAATTTTAAAATTCTTTGAAAGGATTCTGATATTCAAAAACTGTCACATAAATAAGTTACCTTCAGTTTTCTCATAGCCATGTTGGTCCCAGAATATTAGAGATAAAACCTGGATGATGGAATGTCTCTATTGGACCAATTGCTCTTGGTGAGAGAGAAGCTTTTGAGCTTACACTGAGTTCTTCAGGTATAGGAAAGGTTTGTCAGCCAAATATAAGGTGGAACAGAGTGTTTAGCAAAAGGAGTTAACACTTCTCAATTTTATTTACAATCACTTTTGAATTCAATTAATTTTTAATTTAATTTTAATAAACTGGTGGCCCTGTTGTATGAACAGGTTTCAGTGATGTGGCCCTTGGGCCAATATTCTAGAAAGCGTCTGACGAAGTGGGATTTTCTCCCACGAAAGCTCATGCGATAAATAAATCCTAGTCTTTAAAAATGCCACAGGACTCTGTCTTTCTACAATAGACTAACACGGCTACCCCTTTGGAATTTGAGCTATAGAGTGATTGTTTTGAGAAAAATGTTCACTCAGAGGTGATGTGGTGGTTTTGTCTTATCAGGTTTCTGTGTGAATTTGAGTGTAGTTATCGTCTGGTTTCACCCACATCGTTGTTAGGGCATTTAGTGCATTGGATGAGATATGCCACGTGTTGTGATAGGTATTTTGAAAGGTGGATTGTGGAGGGTGTTGATCGTTGTAGCATTGGAGATATAACTACAGGTTTTGCATCTGCGGTTCTGGCAGGGTTTGGTGCTGCTTTGAGTGGACGTATCATGATCTATGGCAGGGGTCAGCAACCTGGAAGAAGAGCCATTTTAAAAAATTCCTTCAATAACAAAGTGTTTTGAGAGCTGCAATGGGTGTGGCCTCCTGGTGGGGGGAGGTGGGCCCAGGCACCTGCAGCAGGGTCTCATGATGGGGGACAGGGAGCATGGGACCAGGAACAGGTCCTCCAGTAGTGGTGTGGAGCCTGGAGCCAGATGTAGACCACCTGCATGGTTCCCAGTGGCGGGGGGAGGGGACCCAGAGCTGCAAGGGCCAGCCCAAGAGCCACATGCATCTCCAGAGTCACAGGTTGCAGACCCCTGATCTCTGGGGAGTTTGCTTCTGAAGATGAGGTTGGGGACTCTGTAGGTCAGAAGAAGGGTTTTATGAAAGATGTGGTCCCTATTGAATATGGGTTGCATTTGTTTGATACCCTGTATGGGTTCCAGCTAGGAGGTGATGACTAGCAGTGTGGTCAGCGGCAGTTTTATTTCTGTATCGAAGCAGATTCTCTCAGGATATTTGGGTGGCCTGTTCCATGACACAATTTACTTCTCTGTAGGAGTGGTCTTGTTTGGGGAAGGCAGTTTTAAGTGTGTCAAGTTGTATATTCCAGACTTTCTTCTCAGAACATATTCTGTGGTATCTGAATATCTGGCTGCAGATAAGATGTTTTTGATGTGTTTGGAGAGTATAGTGAATCTGAAGGTAGGTGTGATGATCCATGTGTTTCTTGTGTATAGATGTCTGTAGGAGTCTATTATTAGAAGTGGATTATGGTGTCCAGGAAGTTAATGCTAGTATGGAAGTTTTCTAGAGATAGTTTAATGAAGAGGTGGTGATGGTTGAAACTGGGGGGGAAATTTGAGGGAGTTTAGGCTGCCCAGGTGATGAAAATAGTCCATGTATGATGTATCATTGGATTCATGGTGCATTTGTCCAGAAATTTTTCCTCAAGGTGATCCATGAAGAAGTTAGCATTTTGGGTAGCCATCCTAGTATTCATGGCTGTTCCCATGGTTTGGACGAAGTGTTTGTTGAATGTAAAATTACGATAGGTGAAGATGAAATGGAGGATCAGTTTGATATGTTTGGTGTAGATATTTGACAACTTTTGCTCAGTCTTCTGCACCTTGTATTTAGCTGTGAGAATCTGAGTACAGTTCCTATACCTGAAGACCATGAAAGTTGTCTCTTATCAACAGAAGTTGGTCCAATAAAATATATTGCCTCACCCACCATGTCTCTCTATATAAACAAAATATATACAGTGGTGCATTTCTACTTGCAAGTAATGTAATTACCTTTAACTCATGCCAATAAAACCTTTGCACAGCACTCCATATTTTCTTTTTTCTTTTAAATTAAAAAAAAAACTGTCTGCAGAGAATTGATAGAAGTGGGCTGTGAAGATGGAAAGCTGGCCTTTAAAATGAAAGGCTACGTAACGAACGCGAACTACTCAGTGAAGAAATGCATATTTTTACTGTTCATAAATCGTAAGTGCAAAGAAATGTATAGTTTTTAGACTTTCTTTTTGCATAATTTTGAGCAGTGTGTGAATACGATTTTCTAAAGAGCAGCTGCATCAAGGTTCTGAACAGGCACCTTTTTTTAAAATCACATTAAAGGCTAAAATTCTGCCACTGATTGTGTTGAGCAGGGAAGCAAAAATCAAACCAAATGCTTACCTGTTTGAAGTGTTAGAGTGGCTGGAGCTAGGACCCTAAACATACCATAATATGGAGTCCTCTGTGGCTCTGCAATGCCCCCCATTTGCCATGGCTGTCTACACCCAGGGCAGAGGCATGGGGCTTCTTCCTTCTAAGAGTGCAGCAGGAATCTTCCTCCCTTGGGGCAGAAATAGAGGTCCCTTCTGCCTCCCAGACAGGCAGTGAAAGCAGCACAGCAGCTTCCCCCAGTACTTACTCCTGAACCAGGACTTATCTGGTGGAGTGGGTGGGCAGACTGGGCCTGCTGTGAGACTCCTCTTCAGGGATATCAGTGCCGGGCTCGGAGCAGTGGGATTGTGGCATTAAAGCTGCATTAAGGTTCACAGAGCAGTTCTGAGTTACTGTTTCTGACATTGCATCAGTTGCTCAAATCATATTTTAAGGCTTTATTTATAGCCATAAAACTTACTTTAAAAAAAAAAGAGAATGAGATTCTGATGTAATCATGTGACTCCAGGAACTGAGGCCTTCTACACATGCATACAGTGCCTGTAGCTTAATTCAGCCCAGGCAAGAGCAGGGGAATAGGTTTTATTCATGATTCTACCACTGACTTTATTGCATGGACAGGTTGGTTAAACCTCAACCTATCTATTTCAGTTTGCTTATCTGTAAAAAGAATACAATGTGAGGCTTAATATTTATAAAATGCTTTTGAAACTGCTGTAAAAGTGTATTGTAACATACTATTTAACTGTGAGGTTTCCAAATCCAAATGCTTACTTACCAGCCAGTAACTGACCCAGTGACTAGAACAAGGATTTAAATGGTCTTTAGTGATCAGAACAAGGAACAGGCTTCTTATTTCCTTGCACTCGAATGTGCATAGAAAGTCATTCAGGCAAACTGGCAATTAACTGCTTTATTTGAGTACCTTTGTGCTGCCGGTTATAGGTACATCACAAAAGAGATTGTTCCAAAGGAGTAGCCGTGTTAGTCTATTGCAGAAAAACAGTCCTGTGGCACTTTTTTAAATACGAACAGATTTATTTATCACATGAGCTTTTGTGGGAGAAAAATCCCACTTTTGTCTCCCACAAATGCTCATGCAAGAAATAAATCCGTTAGTCTTAAAGTGCCACAAGACTCTTTATCACAAAAGATGAGCTCTGGTGATGTTCGCCAAAAACATTGCCTTGTGAAAAGGTCAGAATGCTTGTAACTCTTGTGTTGGTGCCCTCAAAAAGTCACTTGCATGGTCACCAAGAGAATGGCTTTCAGAAGAAAGCTTCGCCCAGTAGCACTTGTTATGCTGTGTGAAGGTCACCGAAGTGAAAAGCATGTCGTGTTGCCTTAACCTATGGGATCCCATTTACGCTCTCCCAGCACACAGTAGAATGTGCTACTGCATAAGAATTGGAAATTGAAACTGACACTGACTATACTGAATGACAAAAAAGGAAGTCTAACCATTGAAAATAAATCTTTAAAATTTGTGTTTGTAGTATAAATTTTTTAAAAATTTATTAAAATAAAGGGTACTTCTCCTTTAAGAGGACTAGGGAAGAGCAGGGATGGCGTAGTAGATGGAAAATGAGCAAAAGATACTTACAGAGCAACTTTCAATTGTACAGTAGGTTTTTTTCCTCCAGTGATTAGAAACTATGGGAATAGATGCTACAGGGAAAAGACTTCTGGCTCTTGTACAGCATGAAGTGTTGGGCATAAAAGGGTACTTATGTACCATATAGTGTGCTATTTGGAGGAGGTGTATGATTTCCACTTTTTTTTTTTTTTTTTTTTTTTTTTTTTCTTCATCATTCCAGATCGACTAGTGGAGTCAACTGCTTTGCGGAAAGCCATAGAAACTGTATATGCCGCTTATTTGCCAAAAAGTACACATCCATTCCTGTACTTGAGGTAAAGGAAATACAAGGTCTTAACCTCTGTTTGTCCTGTAGGACTAGCCAGAGTCAATAGTAGATAAAGGAGATCAGCACAGCAACGGTGGGCTTTAAGCGTCGGCATGGGACAGGTTGTTCCCAAGCAGAAGGTAACTGAAAACACGTTTATTTGATCCTTTAAGGACTAGGAAGTCCACAACACCAAGGAAGGGCTTGATTTTTCATAAGTGTTAAGCGCACACAACTCCAGCTGTGAAGTCAGTTGGGTTTGTGGGGTTTCAGTACTGAAAATCACTCTGGCTATGTCTCAACTTGCACTTTTAAGTCGACTTAGTATGTCTACACTTAAAATTAAAGTCAACTTAAAGGGGAACTTACAAAGTCGACCTAGAGCGTCCACACTGGATGCTCTAGGTCGACTTTGTGGGGCTAGGGGGACCTTGGGCAGGTCCACGGTGGCAGGGGGGGAGCACCCCCTGTGTACAATGGGGCAAAGGGGGACAGGGACCCTGGCAGGGCAGAGTCCTGTGTGTGACAGTGTCTGTATTTAGGGAAGCATTTATGATATTATTTTCTATGGATATCTCAAATGCTATAATCCAAAGGAACTATGTCATGTTTGGTATCAATTGAAAGGTAGTCATTTGCTGGGAATGATTATATAGTTCGTCTAGGAATTCTATTTTGATTAGAAGTTAAGAATTTGATGTATCCATACTTTAACTTCTGTCATTCTGGAGAAATGTCTTAGATGGGAGGGTGTGAACAACCATGGTCTCCTTAATGTTTAGGAATTTTCCAGGTAGAATGGTCCCAGGGAGTATCCTGATGAGGACATAAAGAATACAACCATTGTATCCTTAATGGCTCATCAGTTTACTCCCTGGGACCATATCACCTGGAAGCCAAGCTTAAGTCAACTTAATTTACCAGTGTAGACGCAGCCTCTGACTTTCCACAGCAAGAGCAATAGGAAATGCTCATTTGTTCTATTCAAAACTCAGGTCTGCCTCTCTTCTTGCTAAGGTTTATATGCCATTCCCCAGGATTGTTGTCTGTGCTTGTTGTAGCATATCCATGAAGAAGGAACTCTAAGTTTTTTCATGTCAATGGAACAGACCAGCAGACTTCATTTACTGAACAGGCTACCACAAAGATGTCTGGGAATCATCGCTCTTTAATATCTATATCAGTGACATGCAATTGACCCAGTCACACAGATTTTGATACAAGGATGGTTTTGCACTCACCATACAAGTGAGCACTCACCCAAGAAGAATACATCCTTCTAGAAAAATCAGAAAGTTAAAATACTACTGTTGGGTGTGGTGACTGACCAAACCCTGAACTTTTTTTCCCCTCTTGAGAAACCACCATGCAAAAAAGCACCTGAATGTCTTCTGTGACAAACTCGGGCACAAGAATTTCCTGAAATATCTTGGAGTTATGAGTCAAGACCTCACACAGGGTTGATCTAGCTACTGGTGTTTGAGGAGGTGGCTTACCTCCACGGACATAAAAATCTATCTATGTCGGGCGTGCCTGTATTAGGGCACAACAGCAGCATATCTTCAGTGACCATAGTGTAGACATGCTGTAACAGGGTGGCTTGCCTTTGGGGCTGAGAGTCTGGGGCTAAGTCCACTCTGGTTACAGAATGGGCCCTGCTTGAGAGGAATCAAATGAGTCTTATAAGGAGCCAGGATTTAGTCCTGAGAAGTCCCAGCTGGTAAGATTGTGGGAAGAGAGAGAGAGAGATGGGAGCAAGAACACTCCTGCAGGACCATGGGTGAGCAATGAGGAAAGCTCTCCAGGAAGGAAGGCTTGAGAGAGAGACTTTGAAGAGCTGCAGGGAGGGTGGACATGTTTTTGTTGATAGTTTTGAACTCTAGTTTGCACCAGTGTGACCCCAGAAGGGGTGGACAAAGTACTGTGATCTAGCCACAGAGAAATCACTACAGTGCTAGAGTGACCTGCAGTGGTGGCACTAGCCTAGGGAGGAGCTTCTTTGAGGCATGTCTTTTCAGAGTGTTGGCTAGCGGTGAGTAGACTGTTACATGTGCCCACTGGAAAAGTTACGTTATTTCTAAAACCTGTTTTGAAGCTATCGTATAACAAACTTCTTTCTTTATGGGCTGATCTTTAGCCCTTTGAAGTAAACTGAGAGATTCCTATTTATTTCTATGGGTTTTGAATCAGGCCTTCCTAGTATATAGTAGATACCCAAGTATCAAAACAAACAGGTCTCAAGTGCAATGCCGTTGGTTTTTAGGGACATTTTAGCTGCCTAGGATAAACTTATAGCCTGAATTAGGACACATCTTGTCCTGAGCACATTCCTATACTCTCCTCCATCATGGGATATTTTAGGTTAATTTTCTTTTTAAATGTTTTGCAGCTTGGAAATAGCTCCTCAGAATGTAGATGTGAATGTGCACCCTACAAAGCATGAAGTCCATTTCCTTCATGAAGACAGTATCCTAGAGTGTGTACAGCAACATATAGAGAGCAAATTACTGGGCTCTAACTCCTCAAGGATGTACTTCACCCAGGTGAGACTATAAATGTTAAACCACAGTTCAAGACTAGAATCTAGTCTGTGCCAGATGCTCCTATTGTACTGCATGTTTGCCAAAGTTTATATTAAGTGGCAGCAGCAGCTTAAAATCTAATCCGTTTTGGGGAGGAAGTTAAAGTCAATGTACCTGAAATGATTTTAAGTCCCCTTGTTGTCTTTTCTCTCTTCTGTGTGAAAGACCTACACAAATGGGTGAAATTATACACAAAATGCTGTCAAATGCACATGGTAAACAGACTGAAAAAATGGTTTTCGTGATATCTTTGTCAGTCATTTTGAGTTTACAAATAAGACCTTTCAGACAGAAGGATGACTCAAATGGGCTCTTAATGTTTTACAGTATATTTAATGGATTTGCTGTTGCACATTTGTTCAATTTAATATTTAGGTTTATAATTACTATATTAAATAGAATTATGTATTTAGTACTCTGAATTTTGTTTTTGCATAATCCTGCTAGTTTCAAAATACTGTATTTTAGATGTGCAAAATATAACTCAAACACACAAAGGTTAGGTTTTTTTAACACTTCTAACAGGCAGGACTAAAGGTAATACTCTATAGTATGGCATTGCTTGGAATAAAACTGCTTTTATAATAAGCAAACATGTTTTAAAAGTGATTTGATTTATATTTGTGATTATAATTGCTGTGCAAAGTAGATTGTTAGATAGTATTTATAAAATTATATCTTGAAAGTAATCCAGCCTCTTAAAACCAGTTTTCAGGTGCTTGTTTGTAATATACAAGAGGCTTGCATCCTCAGGACACAAATTCAGTAATGAATCTCTTGGCAATTATGACTTCATTAGTATGAATTTCGCCCTATGCAGAGGGCTTGCTCAGGGCCAGTGCCCCATTTAATCACTTAAAATAAGGTTAAATGACATTAAGGGGCTCTACTGACGAAAGTAAATGTCACCTGTAGAGTGATAAAGTACAGTCTCCTGGCAGTGCTAAATTTCTTCTCTTCTCCCTCCCCCATTGGTACAATGAAGACTTTGATTCCAGGAGTTGAATGCTCTTCCACTGAGGTTAAGTCGGTAGCAAGCACCTCTTTCACAGCTAAAGGAACAGGAGATAAGGTCTATGCACACCAGATGGTCCGCACTGATTCCCGAGACCAGAAACTGGATGCTTTTCTTCAGCCTGTAAACAAACCCTCGAGTACAGAACACACCGAGGGTGGTACAGGACTTTCTGATGGCAGAGCCGGACAGCAGGATACTGAAATGCAAGATCTCAGTCACTTTGATACGATGACTGCTGCACAGGGGGATGCAGTGATGACACCAGAGGGGCAGAAGGAAAGTGGAAGGCTGACTTCTGAAACGGTCCCTACTAGGTAAAGATAATTTTAACTGCTGGATAGTTGTATTCTTGCCTTTATCAGAGTAGATCAGAATGGATTTTTAATTTTTTTTAAAAAAACTATTTAAATCAGATTTTTATTTATATTTATAGTATAAGAAATCAACTTACTGAAAATTAATTTTTAAATTGACAATGTATGGTAAGGCCTAAACTTGTAATCTGTTTAAATCCATTTAAATTAAATACAAAAAAGATTTACCAATACCTGCTTGCTGCCAAGTTTTAAAGACAGTCATACCACTTAACTGGTGCTAGTCACTGATTTAAGCACAAGGAGTCAGAGTTTGAAGTGCTAAACCAGCTTTTTGGGAATAGTAAAATTCAACTTGTTCAATTCAGTGACTTGTTCATTCAAAACTAAAACCATTTGGGATTTGAAAAAGCAGGAAAGCTTTTTTTCCTCCTTCCAATTGATGAATTAAAAACTAGGTGTGAGGATGAGATTTGCTAACTCTAAAATTTTAATGGACATTGTAACTGGAAACAGTCAGTTCAATTCACTAGCTATAGCCAATACTGGTCTTGTTTACTACATTGATTTTAAATGCAAAGCATGTTTTGATAAGAAAAAAGTCCAACATGTTAAATGGTGTTTCTGTGCATTTATAACTGAATTTCCAATCTAATAGCTTGGTACAAATGGCAAGTAAGACTTCTAGTAAATAAGTATCATCCACCTAAACTTTACAAATTTTATGAATCTTAATAAACATAAGTGAAGTTCTGTAGTTGCTCAAATAAGTGTGTATAGACAGGGCTTAAATTCAGCTGGAGCTGCCCAGAGCAGAACCCCAATAAATAACATCCCTCCCTTTTCCACCCTCCCTCTTCTCCCCCCTGCCCCCCATCAGTGTTGGAGTCTAGGTACCTTCCACCGTGGGGTTGAAGTCCCAAGCCCTAGTGCCTCCCATAAAAATAGAGAGCAGTGCTATGCGGGGCTCCTGGAAATACTCTGGTAGTTTAAGCCCTTCATGTATAAATACAGTGCATTCTCTTGGTTAGCAAAATGAAGCACCAAATATAGTGTAATTAGGGCAAATCAACATTGTTTTAATTGCCAACCAATAAGAATTCTTTATGAAAATACCTAAAATGTACAAATGGAAAATTTAAAATAGATTATTTCAAGGTTTCCTGGGTGATGATTTAAATGTTTTAAAAGGTGATTAAAATCACTTTGATTTAATGAGTTCACCCTGCAGATGTTAAATTTGTGCTTTAAGAAAAAGGAATCAGGAAAGTTATAAAACCAGATGTGAACAAATATTGTCAAACTTTCACAGAGAAATTAAGCTTGTTATAAACCATAATACACAAACCTTACGCTGCTGCTGTAAAACCTGAAAGTGAAAATTGCTACTTTCAAAGTTGAGAAACAAATATAAAGGGAAAAAACAGCATAACTGGTGAAAAGTAAATAGGGTATGTTTTTGTTTATGGGGATCGTGTATGAATCACAGTCCCCTGTGCTCAACCCTTGGAGGACTGAGTCTCCCCTGTACTTAATGTGGAGGGAAGATGCATGATGATCCTTGTCCAGTCTTGCAGACATATTCCCTGGAAGAGATCATATGGCCTGAGGCTATGTAATTCTTAAGAGATTATCTGGAGCAGCCACGGTTAGGGAAGGCCTCATTAGTACTGGTGCACTGGAACTTCGGACGGCTTGTCCAGAGCTACCAGAGAGAACTTAGTTTTTCATTTATATTTAAAAAAAAAAAAAAAAAAAAAAGCTGTTAAGGACACACAGGTTCTTCTGCATGAGATGTCTCCTTTTGGGGTTTGGTCCAACACCTGTTCAAGTTGATGGGTGCTGAGATGGGCTTTTAAATAGTTGATTTGTCACTGTGATAAGCAATAAGGATCCCTAAATACTCTTGACAGTCATCCTGTTCTGACAAACTGTGCCTTGGCAATGTTTAATGTAGAATTACCACACTTCACTGCTGAGTAGGTATTTGTATATCATTCTAATGAGAATAGAAAATATTTCCGTCTCTGTATTGCAGAAAGAGACAGCGGGGAGACTCTGATGTGGAAATAGAGGATGATAATGCTAGGAAGGAAATGACTGCAGCCTGTACTCCTAAGAGAAGGATTATTAACCTAACCAGTGTATTGACTCTGCAAGAGGAAATTGGTAGCCAAGTACATGCAAGTATGCAAATCTCTTGTTCCTCAAAATTGCTAGTTTACTGAGCTAAACACATGACTGCTTGGACTGAGTGTTTTTTTTCTTAAGCGCTTTGTGTGTTTAAAAAAAAAAAAAAAGACCCAAAACTTAAGTGGCACAAAACAAGCCTGTTTTTGTTAGAGAGGAAGGTTTGCTGGATTAGCTTTTAGTGAGGCTTCATATTAAATCACATTACTGAACAAAACACGACTACTACTTAATGTCAACCTTTTTTCCATTCCAAATACAGGTGTTAACTCACCCTATAGGTGAATAGCTTGTAAAAATGCAGCTAAAATAGCAAGGTTCTTTGTTTGTTTGCTCTAGAAATGGGGACAAAGTGAGATTCTTAAGCAATGGAACTTTACTAAAACAAAGACATTCCCCCCAGGTTTCCAGGCTAAGATGTTATGGGGTAAATCTTACTTGCAGGAATTTTTTATTGCTTTGTTGCAAGCCTCTGAAAATGGATTTATAATGGCAACAATAATGTGACAGATATCGGTTGCTGTAGCTTGCTCACGTGATTTTTTTTACTTGAATGAAGAAAAGGGAACCATTTTTCCTGTGATATTTTAACTGCAATAAGAATGGAATTCAAACAAACATTCCAACCGTATTAAGTTGGTCTAGTTATTGAAAATGGTATAGTATGGCAGTTCCCGTCCAGTTAATTTTAACTGGTTGATAACAAGATTCAAGGAATTTCCACAGCTAAGGGGCCCAGCAGCTACAGATAGCTTTAGCAGCCACTGTAGATAAGAAATCTTGACTCCTAGCAATCAAAGGGTTTAATGATGTTCTCCTGAAACTCCTCAGATGCTAGCTACTAGTACTGAATGCAAAATACCGTCTCCTGGTGCATTCAGTCCAATGCTCAGCTCCTAAATATTAAGTCAGCTGTTCTGTAGTCACCAAAAAGCTTCCCACAATAAGTCTGAATTTGTGCAACTGTTCCATAGTGGTGTTCAAAATACATACTAGAAAGGCTTGTAAAAATGAATTGCATCTGACACTCTTGTATCTCATAGAAAATACGCAAATGAAAGCCATGTAGCACGGTGCTCTAATACTGGGATTGCAGTGCCAGACGCTGGGGAAGTAGTGTGGCAAAGTTCTCTCTCAGCTTTCCCAGGTAGCAGTTATCTCCCTGGCAAGACAGGCCTTCTGTAAATCTGCTCCATTTAGCAAGTCTCTTACTTCCCCGACCCTCTCTCTTGACTGCAGCCCTCTAGGGCGTGTCTGGGTCTCAGTGGTTCAAGCCCCCGCCACCCCACAGAGTGGGTAAGTCCATGGGGCTAACCTAGAGTACCTGTCCCTGGCTTTTCAAGCCAAGTTGTAGCTGTAGTGACGTTCTGCTGGGGCTGGGCCACCTCAGTCTCTCTTCAGACAGGTGCCTTGGTTCCTTCTCCTGGGAAGAAGTACTACTCTCCTGGTTTGGGGAAAGCTCCTGCTCCCCCTTGCCTTTGGCGGCTCGTCTCCCTCCGTTTGTCCCACAGCTTCTAGCACAGGTGGGACTTTTAATAGGGCTGGAACAGCCTTTGCTTAGCCTGAGGTGTGTCTAATTACACTGTAATCACCTCTCCCCTTCCTGCAGGAAGAAGGGCCTTTACCATTCTGAGGCTGACACACCTGCCATTAAGCACCTTTTGATAGCCCTCTGGTCTGACTTTGTCTCAGTAGCTAAGAGTGTAACTATATATAATATATTAGTTGGTTTTTTTTTTTTGTTTTTTTTAATAGGGTGGAAGTTTCATTTAAAGACTCATTTCTTAGGATAAGCTCACTTCCTAAACAAGGACAAATTTTTTCTAGGAAAGCAAATAAAGAGCCAAGAACCCCAATCTGCATATATACTTGGCATCCTTGAACAACAGCAGGGTCAATTCTTAAATCTGATTTTTATTCTGGAGGTTTTTTCCTTTACCAGCTTTTTTAGTATTGTGTCTGGCATTTATTAGTCTTTTCCAACCAACTTCTACAGTGAAACATGCTAAAATTCAAGTAAAACACCAAGATTTTTTTTCAAAATCTTTTTATTCATACTTTGAATTTAATACAACTTTTCTCATTCATACATTCTGTCTATTTTAGGATTAAACTACTGCGGTGTTCAGAATCTCCTGATAGTTTTTAGTACTTGGTTATTTTGGACTAAAGGATATAGCAGTGATTCAAGAAATAGTTTGATGCTTTGCCAACTTTGAATGATCGATACTTTGCAGACAACAGCAGCTCTGGGATGGGGGGAATTTATACTTCATGATGTTGGATGCATTATTCCAGGTCTTCAGGAGATGCTACGTGATCACTCATTTGTTGGCTGTGTTAGCCCTCAGTGGGCCCTGGCACAATACCAGACAAAGCTGTATCTTCTCAATACAACAAAACTCAGGTAAACACAGATTTATGTGGTTAGGTGTTTTGTCAGCTGTTGAAAAAGCTGGTGAACACCAGCCTGAGAAGTTAGCAGTGGTGATTTGATGAATGCTCAAGTGTGAAAGGCTCCAGATTTTTAATCTATTTTAAATTTGTGTACTGATCTTACAAAATTTATGGGCTGTTGCTGCATAATTAAAATGCCCTCTTATGTTGTGCCTCACTAACTAAAAACCCAGAGGGTGGAAGGAACTTGGCTTTACATTAGGGTGATGAGATAGCAAGTGTGAAAAATTGAGACAGGGTAAAGGGTGGGTAATAGGTGCCTGTATAAGACAAAGGCTCAAATACCAGGACTGTCCCTATAAAACTGGGACATCTGGTCACCCTCCATTGCACTTGCATGTACCAGCCGTTTGAATAGCCTAGTTACTGAAATGTGAAGGAAACTAATGCTTTTAAAGTCACTTGTGTGTTTGATTACAGAGCCTGCAAAATATAGGAACAATACAAATTGGATGGGTAAGCCTACGCAAAGCAGTCACATTTAGGCCTGCTTATTTAAAGGTGTTGAGATGCACATTTGTCTTGTATCAGCACAGAATCAGTCCTTTCCTCCCAGTCTAGCACTACACTAGGCTCTAGTTCAGAGATCCTTGCGCTTGTGCACGAACACTTAGTTCAAGGCAAAATGGGGTGTGAATTTACTCTGCACTAACCTGCACTCTAATTGTCTATGCAGATCGGCTGATGGGTGGTGTGTGTTAGAGTGCTTTGCTATAGTCCCCTTTGAAATAGGACTAGATCCGAATGTGTTAACATTCTTCAGCAGGATCCACAGTATGCCAGGATAGACTCCCACCTCAGCGTGCCATGAACTAAATGTTTGAGTAGTCAGGCAAGAAGATCTAACACATCACTGTGTACTAGAGCTCAAAGTGTAATGAGGTTCACGCCATAGCTAAGATCACCACTCCTGTTAGTTTAAGGGTCTGTAGAGTGTGTGTGTGTGGGGGGGGGGGGGGGGGGGGGGGGTCTTGTGCTGGCACTTACTTGTGACCGCAAAAATAAAAGCATTCCTCGTGTTTTTGTAAGCCTGTTAGTCACTACATCCTAAATGGTAGATGTGTATTGTTACAAGATCTGAGGCTGGTACCTCCTCTCCTACTCCCCAGCATTTCTTTGAACTGTAACCTGTGGAAAACGAATATATGGCTTACAGGCTGTATAGTAAGTAGGAACGAGTGAATGTTAGAGTAGGGTGTCAAACTCAATTTGCTATGACAGGCCAGATTTGATTTAAATATTACAGCACTCATGGCATCATGGAGCACCGTATAAGCAAAACTGTGCTCCGCAATCTCCGAGTCTAGTCTCGGACTGCAGTCTCACATACCCAGCGCTCCATGATGTCGTGAGATCTGATACACTCACGGCATTGCGGAGCATTAGGTATGCGCACGCACGCCGTCTCTGTTAGGGGGAGAGTGGTCCCACAGAGTGCAGTCGCGGGCTGGATGGAAGAGACTTGCAGGCCACATGTTTGACACCGCTGTGTTAGAGTATTTAAAGTTTTTCAACTATTATGCAAACTACTAGCCAAGAAATAAGCTCTCATTTATTTGTGTATAATATGTGCCTACTGGTGCTATTGTTAGTTTTTTCCTTTATTCAGATAAGGGAGGAAATGGGCTGGGATGGATGGAAGCTGTCAGCCCAGGATAGCTGGGGCTCCCACTGTCAGCCCCAAGTCGCTGGTGGTTCAGTTAATAAGGAAAGCTGGCTTATAGAGGCTTGGATAAATGGGGTTCTATTGCATAGCCAATATCTTAGCTTTATTAAAGGACAATCCATTCTTATTGATATTTCCCCGAGGATATTTATTTTGCTCTCCTAAATGCACTGCTTTTTTCCAGGATTCTGCCATTACAAAGTGGAGAATATGCATATGATAAAAAATGTGGTCATTTCAATTATAAATTAACTTTCTTTTTCTCCCATTCAGCCAAGAACTCTTCTACCAGATTCTTATTTATGACTTTGCAAACTTTGGAGTTCTGAGGTTGTCAGTAAGTATAAATTCCCTTCAAATTGGAGATGCAGATTTTGGAGAGAATAACTTGAAATAAGTTTTAATCTCACAGAGGTGAGGCTGTTGCTACTATTTCCCAGCTTTTAGTGCTTCCCCCCCCCCCCCCCCAAGGCTTTTTGTTCTTTTAAAGTATTCTTTGGTAATTGTTTTATTCAAAATGTTAGTTTATACTGCTGAGGTAGATATGTAGGTGGATCTCTCTCAAATAGTAAAAAATCCATTCCCTTTATATGTTTAAGATCTTTTGCATTAATATAAAAGTAGATTTTTGTTAATGACACCACAGGTATTACAAGTTCTGATACCCGGTGCTTCATTATTAGAGTCAAATTCTGTTCCTTCAACAGCTTCATTGCTAATGTTCCAGGTTTTTATTTTTATATTTTCCTCTGTCTTCCTCAGCACTGCCTTGGGAAATACTAAAATTTAGCCCTTAAATATGTCATTGTATTAGCTTTAGGGTCTTCTGTTGTAAAAATCTTGGAGAGAAGTTAAACTGCTGTATTGGGGAAGAAAATTTGATTACAGTTGGGTATTTGGGGATGAGGAGCAGCTGTATTTTAAAAGGTTGAAGATTGAGTGGTAGTGATAAGTGTCTTGTATCTGTGGTCATTTACAGGAACCAGCTCCTCTGTATGATCTAGCTATGCTGGCCTTGGAGGACACTGAAAGTGGCTGGACAGAAGAAGATGGCCCAAAGGAAGGCCTTGCTGAATACATTGTTGACTTTCTAAAAAAGAAAACCGAAATGCTGAAAGACTACTTCTCTCTTGAAATTGATGAGGTGACTGCTGCTGTTGCTTCTGCCATAAGGTTATTTATATAACCCTTAAGTGTTGGTAATGCACAGGGGATATTGTATCTGCATTGAATCTATAATTTTATTTGCTTTCACTATAATCTGATATGTACAATCACTAATTGTGTAGCCGTGTCATGGGTGTGTAGATGTCTAGTAGAAACAGCATGGCTACGTCTACTTGTAAAGAAAATGTTCTGCTTACAGGATGGAAACCTTACTGGATTACCACTCCTACTAGACAACTACATTCCGCCATTGGAGGGATTGCCTATGTTTATCCTTCGCTTAGCCACAGAGGTATGTTGCTCTTCGGCAGTTAATAGGGAAGCTAATTAGTCTGCAGATATTACTTTATTTTCCCCTTACCTTTACTTTCACAAAGAAATAATTTTTAAATGTGCTATAAAATAGTTACTAATAGGCAGAAATGCAAAGATTCAACCATTAACAAATGAACCAGAAGTTTTGTGTCATGGCTCGTATGTAATGGCATAGAGTAGACCCTCTTCCAAGAGAAGCAGTTGGTGCAGGAGTAGAACTGCTAACATTCCTGTGTGAAAAGACCACACAGTATTTCTAAATATCTACCAACGTAGTAACTGTCATATTGTAATAGTCACAAGTACTGGCGCACAGGCTGTTTACCTTTCAGAAGAGAAACTTTCAAAGTGTGGTGATAGCTAAATGTTCACTGTGTGAGAATACATTAAAATGGATCTTTAGATATTTAAGCTTTTACTGTGAGACAGAAGTGTTCAGTCTATTCCTTGCATTCTGTTTCCTAACCTTGCACCACCAAATGGTCAAGACAGCAGCTTCTTTTGAGTTTTAATGAATAAGGCATTTTTAAGTTGACTTTATGGACTAGCAGTAATATTCCTTCTAAATGACTACAGTAGAACATCAGATATGAACACCACAGTTAAACTACCCAGTCAACCAAAACCGGAAGTAAGCAATCAGGCAGCAGCAGAGGAAGGAAATCAAGCATGCAAAACTGAAGCAGCCTAAAGTTTGCGCTGTTTCCTGTTAGCCAAGGGTCATCCTTCCTCCCCCAGACCCTGGCAGGAGGGTCCTTCTGGAGCAAGGAAGATGATGTCACAAGGATCTGATGATCTGTGCTGTTGCAAACATCTGGCAAGGAGCTGCACTTTGGAGTTTAAGGGCCCAACCCTATGTACTGATGTGGCCCAAGCTTTGCCCATGGCTGCACTCCTGGATCCTGCCAGCACATCTGGGAGGCAAGAGGGTGGGAGAGGCACCACTGGGAGTGGGCTGGGAGGCAAGAGGGTGGGAGAGGCACCACTGGGAGTGGGCTGGCACCAAGCCCCAGCCATGTGTTGCTTCTGGAGCAGAGCAAGGCCAGGAGAAAGGCAGCTGAGGGCTGGGGCTTGAAGTACCACGGGTGTGGGGCAGGTCCCTCCAGTTCAGTCTGAAGGAAAGAAACCAGACTAGGGCAGTGAGTTACTTGTAAGCCAGGCAGTGCTGTCATGTGCCACCTTGCAGAGAACTCTGCCAGCGTCAGCTGCAGGGGTCCGGTACCATGTGGTGTCCAGTTACAAACAACCTCCAGTCCCCAGGTGCTCATATCTTTGCGGTTCTACTGTATTTCAAAAACAAGTCCTGTGGCTCCTTAAAGACAAATTTCTTCAGGCACAAGCTTTCGTGGGCTCCAACCCCTGTCGTCAGATGCATGACAAAGTGGGTTAGAGCCCATGAAAGCTCATGCCCAAAGAAACTTGTCTTTAAGGTGCCCCATGACTCGTTTTTGCTGTGTACACACTCACAGCTACCCGTCTGGATACTGTATTTCAGATGTTGAAACAAATGGCTGCTCTTACCAGCTTTCTGTTTTGGCAGGTAAACTGGGATGAAGAAAGGGAATGTTTTGAAAGCCTCAGTAAAGAATGTGCCCTGTTTTACTCTATTAGAAAGCAGTATATCGTGGAGGAATCCAACTTGACTAGCCAGCAGGTATGGTAACTACATATGCTGTTGCAGTCACATGGATAAATTACTTGCATTGAATTGTAAAATCTTTAAAGATGCTTTTCATGACTAGTCTCCCAGTTTAGTCTCTGGTATCAGGAGACCAAGTAACAGTGCAGCAGAGTTTTCTGAAAGAAGAGGCAAGCTTATCCCTTGTAGAAAGTTGCTTTACAGGAAAAAAGGAATGTCAAGTTTATAGGAAATTACCATGTGCTTAAAAATAAAACTACTGCACCACTTCCATACTGGATAATTTCTCCCAAAGACTGTCTGGTATATGTATCTCCAAAAAGCGAATGTTCTTATCTCGATGCTTTAGTCTTCCAAACTGCCCAAATCTGTACTGTTACAATATCAACTCAGTACTTTCCAAAAGTTAATTACCTGCTGTGGAACTTGTTCCCTGAGTCATGCAAAGCAACAATATTGAGAATGGTAACTTCAAAGTTTCTTAAACCAGAAACCTATGCTATTTCCAGCTGATAGAATAGACTGAACTCATCTACAAGAGAATCCAATCCACTTTGGGCCAAGAATTTGTTGGGAAAACCGTTCATATTCTTGTTCCTCTTCCCCCTCCTGTATGGGTGCGTGCGCACACAATGCAGAAAGGGAGTTAGTGGATCACACATGAAATACAAATGTAATGTTGTTAAAGATGGATGGTATTCTAGGGCAGGAGTTCTCAATATGGTTTTTGGTGGCATAGCAGTTCTAACAAATCTTCCTAAAATATTTAACTTGAGGAAAAACAAATGCATGTATTTTTATTCAAATGACTATGTAGGGTTTTTCAGATTCAATACTAACACTCACATACAGTTGCATTTTGGTGCCACAGGCCCCTGCTGCTTTCCCCCAGGTTCTTTACTGCCTTCCTCCACACATTCAGCTGCCTCAAGTTCCATTCTTGGCCTCCACCCTGGGTTCTCCCTGCTTCTTGGTCACAGTACCCAGTAAGGCCTGCCCTGCTGAATTGCACCATCCTGGGCACTGCAGAGAGGGATGCTGCATCCAGCCCTAGTAGCGATATCTGAGAAACACTTGTAGGGTGTATTAAGTGTTCTGTGTAACACAGGAAGTAATTGTTCTGCTCTAGTTGGCAGCAAGGAGGGATCCAGAGTACCGTATCCCGTTTTGGTACCACACTTAAGAGAGTCCAGAGGAGAGCAACACAAAACTTTAGAGAACCTCTAAGGAAAGGTTACATTTGACTTGTTTAATCCAGAGTAGAAAAGACTGATAGTGGGGAGGGGGAAGTCAGAAGGGTGGTGATCAGTTCTCCATGTCCAAGGAAGGTAGGACAACCAGTAATAGTCTTGTTTGATATTAGAATATCTTTCCTAAGGAAAGATTAAGCACTGAAAAAGGGGGCCGTGGAATCCTCACTAGAGGTTTAACAGTGTGGACTAACGTGTCCAAGATGGTGTACTTCTATTTAATCCTGTCAGATGAAGTGGGATTTGCTCATATGATAAATACATTTGTTAGCCTTTAAGTGTCAGACTCCTTGTTTCACTTCAAGTAAAGCAAGACTCATTATTTTTACACCCAAACCAATGCACTGGAAATCTGATATTTTAACTCATTTTCTCCAGATTAATTTAGAGCTAGCACAGTTCCATTAAACATAGTGAATGGCTGAAGTTATGTGGAAGCTGACTACTGCAGTGGTTCTCAACCTTTTGCAGGTTGTGACACACTTGGTGGTGGTGTCATGACTCTCAGGCCAAATCCAGCCATCTTCCCCCCCCCCCCCCAAGTTCTCTACATCACACTTATTGCTGTGTCATGACACTGTGGTTGAGAACCACTAGACTAGAGTGCTTTTATTTATCAAGATAGAAACCAATTTTCAGGGACTAAAGCACAGGATTTAGCACTGATCTATAATTTTAGCAGGAAACTATTTTACCAAAAATCTATATTTCTTTTATATTGATTTAAGAGTAGATCAGTCTTAAAATAAATTTTCTTTCAGAATGAAGAGCTTGGATCTGGTTCAACATCATGGAAATGGACAGTGGAACATGTTATTTATAAAGCTTTTAGGATGCATCTTTTGCCTCCTAAACACTTCTCAGAAGATGGTAACATTTTGCAACTTGCTAATCTTCCAGACCTTTACAAAGTTTTTGAGAGGTGTTGAACGAACTCTCTGGTGTTCAAACTACCTCTGTTACACACTGGAGCATCTTATTGTTGCACAGGGGAGATAAAGTTGGATGATGGAAGAAAGGAGTTTGTCATACTGACTTCCACCAAATAGATGGTATGTCTTTTTTTGTTTCAGAAATAAAACTATATTCAATTCCTGTAGCTCTTTAATGTAATACAAATAGTGAAATACTGCTGCAAACTGTATCCTGAAAGCTTTCCTCCCACTAAATACAGATTAGGCCTCAAAAGGGAACAATGCCTGATTACATTTCAAGGATGACAAATTCTGTTTTATAGAGAAGTAAGTATAGAGCTGCCCTGCTGCTTGGGTGAGGGGGAGGGGGTAGACTAATCTCACAATCAAAGCAGATGCAGGAATGAGATGAAGTTGGTGGTTTGATCCTATCTAATCATTACCTGGAAGCAGAACAAACATTACAATAAAGGAAGAGTCCATTAAAAGGGTTGGAACACAAGGGCCAGGAAGGGCATGGTTCACCCTACTCAGTTACTGCTACATGCAAGAGTAAAAAAGCTTAGAGGTGAAGTCTAGAACTGAAAGATCCGGTACAGATGGTGACTCTAGAAAACAAATGCATTTTGATAAATTTTTAGCGTTCCAAACTAAAAAAATCTCTTACCTGTAAAGTCAAAGTTTTGAAATAGAAAACATAAGTACCTCTCAAACTAAGGAATATTTACTGGAGCACTTTATACAATGTCAAGTAAAGTTTGTAGCTCCAGGTATAGGATTAAGTGTGTATATAAAAATAAGCCACTCATTTCTGGCCAATAACTGTCCATTTAATGAACTCCTCAAATACTTCTCCCCACCCTAAACTTTCATTCCACACCCAAGCAGCAAATACCATACAACTTTAAAGTACAATGAAACAGCTTCCTTTATTAAAACCCCTACTTTTTATTAAGAGTAGCAGAGCTAGTAATTCCTTGGCAAAATAATCTAGAACTCAAGTAGTGCCATCACCCATGCACAACTAGTTTTTTTTTTACAGTCCCTATTTTATTTTTATATAAATTTAAATATTTTACAAAAATGCACCTTTCCATCAAAATGTATAAAGTTTAGTGAAAGTAGACCCCTAAACTGTATCTTAAAATAAATGTTATCTGATTTCAAAGGTTACAGCCAACATTACTGAAGTCTAAATTGCACCATAAAGAAGGCACTTGTGCTGTGGGAAGTCTTGAGCAAATATATTTGTTAATTTGTAATAGGCGGTGTCCTTTTGAATTCATGCAGTCTTCAAGCACCAAGCATCATTAAAGCAGCTGAAGAAGTTGCATAAATGTGATTCCACAATTGTGAAAACAAGTATTTTCTAGGGAGAAGTCAATCATACAGTATTGTGCTCCAACTGAACTACATGGGTACTGCTAAAGAAAACCCCAGTATCATTCACATAGGAATTCAAATTATTTCATTCTCTCATAAATTACCAAAAGTATGCCATGTAATTCTGCAATTCAAATATTACTGAACAGCTCAGTATTCAAATAAATTGTGCCAAAGAGTCTGTATTAAAACAAGCTAAGGGCTAGTTATTCCAGGAGCAGTGCACAACTTGTTTTTTTTATAATCTTTTACTGTTGCGATAGAAGTGCAGTCCTATTTGCTTTCATCTTCTCCAGCCTTTTCATTAAGTGGCTATTGGTCATCTCCATCTCTTCTATCCTGTCCAATGCTGTTCTTAACTAAAATAAAAACAAAATTACAATCAATTTGAATGTTCACAACTGTTTTGTTGTTTCTGGATGAAAATGTCACCTGACTGATGGCGAGCTTTGCAGTTAACTATATCCAAAGGAACCAGAAGTCACTCATTGCCAATATAAGTATAACCTAGAAAACTTAAATTATCTTCATTGCTGAGCCCCCAGAGTGTCATATTACAATTACTCATTTGAGTAAATTCCTCTTTGTCATCCTCAATAACTGACCTAGCTGAGATTAAGATGGCAGGATTAGGAATCCTCATGCCTCACCTAGCAGTTCCTAATCCCACCCACTGACTAGAATAGCTAAACAGTCTCATTTGGCTCCCTGTAGGGTAGGCATTGGATATTTAAATAGTGGTGCCTAACATACCTATTAATATCAATGCCAGATTCAACTGCACTTGCTTCTTCCACAGGTAGAAATATTGGCAACAAAGAAAACTTATACCCAAAGCCTGTGTTCAAATTCTCACAAGAAGATGTTTAAATTCCTCACTTCTCCTAGAGAAAGAATCGATAGAGGTGCAAGGCTACAACTGTGATAGAATGAATGCAAAACTCTCTCAGGATGACACCCACGCATTTTGCAACAGAATCAGGGTGTTGTGTTAAGCCATATATATAGCTATGGGCTATACAGTAGAATCTATTGTGGAAAGGGAGCCATAGCCCCTGATGGCCCCAACCACAGCTAGTTTGTTGGTTCTCAGTTTGTACAGCACCAAGCACTACAGCTCCTGGTTCGTGAACTGGGGCCTTAGGCATTATGGTAGTACAAATGATGAACAACAACTATGCCAAGCACAAAACTACAGATAGCAGTGTAACAAACTTAGGCCTCTCAACTAACCCTCTGAAATAGATCTGTCCTGGCCTCTTGAAAATGGTGGAAGGCTAGTACAAAGACTCGTCACTCCTAATGAAATGGTTACTTATTGTAACCATGGAGCTTCAAGATGTGGTACAGATGTGCATGCTACGTAGGTGTGTGTGTGACAAGCATGCTGAACCAGATAATTTTGCCAGCAAGCGCTCATACCACTAACCCCAGGGTTCCCAACCTGTGGCCCACAGGGCCTTTTCAAGTGTCCCACACTGCCCTGCCATGGTCTGGGCTATGGCTGCTCACCCCCAGCCTGGTCCCAGCACACAACCACTTATCCTCCCCAAGGGGAAAAAACAAATTAATTATATAGGGTACTCATTCACTATATACAATTAGAGAACAAAGTCACCAAATAGAGGAATGTGACATAAAAGCCACACACAGACCTCCAACTCCAGCCACAAGCAAAAGAAACAGGCAGGTAGGGGACATCCCACCTCGCATAGCCAGAGGAGGGGGCTGTAGCCACAAGGCATGACCATCCTCCTACAGGTACTGCTAGGCAAAATTCTCCAGTTTTGACTTGTAGGGCACCTAAATGGAATGCCTGGCTGCATCTATTCAAAGAACTTAAAATAAAGAGGAAAATGGGTCCCACATCTATGAGTAGATGGACTCTCATATTTAAGCACTATACAAACACCAATGGATTTAATCTCACAATTATCTCCAGTTTATAGCTAAATCAAAGAGACACCAAGGGTGCGTCTACATTGGCAACTGAGGTTGACTTAAGGATGCTTAAATTGACCTACACAAACCCACGTCCAAACTGGGCTTTTATTAAGTTGACTTTAAGTGCTTCCTTAAGTCGATTTAACACCACCTCTGAAGATCAACTTGAGCCTTAAATCAACTTAAGTTAACTTAGTCAGTGTGGACGGGGAATAGCGCTAATTTGACCTTTTTAAGTCAATTTAAAGCCAGTGTGGACAGCTATGTCTACCGTTAAGTCGACAAAGTGTAGCCACTCTGACTTAAAATCGACCTTGTTAAGTCGACTTAACAGAGTCAACTTAACTTTACAAGTGTAGACGTAGCCCAAGAGTGTAAGTGATTTGCCCCAAATTATCCAGGAAGTTTGGGACAGAGCTAGAAATACTCATCTCAACTAAATGTCAAAGTAAATTAAAGAGTATCCTCTCCTGTTGCTACTTCTTAAAATCCATTGGCTCAGAGAATTTAGAGAGGTAAGCTGAAACTACTGATTGATTTCTACTAGATGCTTCAGAGGACATATTGCCTTCCTTGAGGAAGGAAGAGTTGAGGCAGAGCACCAAGGCCATGATGCACTGAGGCAAAGGTTGAAATTTACATTGAGCTTAGAGAGACGCTCCAAACTCTGCTTTGAAATCAAGCCTTTACACAGACTTCCCAGGAACAGGCTGATGATCAGAGGACTTTCACAAAGTCTCTCTGGAACATTAGGTCCCCAAGAGTATGTACACTATAGCCAGGAGCAAGACTCCCAGCCTGAGTAGACAGATTCCAACTAGTCTCGCTCAAGCTACCGTGGTAAAAATAACAGTGTAGACCAGTGGTTCTCAACTACTGTGTCCCGGGACACATTACTGTGTCACCACATCGCGGTAATTGTGTCAGAGAGCCAGGGAGATGGCTGGATTTGGCTTGGGGACAATGGGCTAGTGTGTCCTGCAGGGTCACGATATGCTGCCAAGTGTGTCCCGAACCACAAAAGATTGAGAACCACCGGTGTAGACAAAGCAGAGGCAGCAACTTAGGCTTACTACCTAAGTCCAAGCTGCCCAACTCCTTGGGTCCAAGCTTGAATGACATACAGCTTATTCCTAGGTACAGTGTAAACATAGTCTCTGAGACCTAATATTCCACAGTGACATCTCTCACCCTGGTTACTGCCAGACAGTGCAGAGTAATAGGGCTCGATTATAGTCCAAAATCTTTTTGCAGTTATTAGGAGACCTTCTTTCCACCCTAGCTTAAAAGAATAAAAAAAAAATACAGCTTTGAGATGAATGTCAGAGCCTAGGTCTGGAACGGGGAGCAAACAGTACTTAATGAGTCAAAGAGAGCAATGATGATCGCAATGTAACATACTTTGACTCATTCCACCTTTGTTTGCGTTTTGTTCCTAGTCTGAAGTATCAATGAGACAAGGACTTCAAAAGCTCATTAGCTCACGATCTTGTTGCTGCACCAGCAAGTGTAAGACTAGTTACAATATGGATTCTATGGTATAAATTCATCTTCAAACCTCCATTCTGAATTGTTTACATCATTTTGCATTGCCCAGCCTATGTTTTGCTGAAACTTCCTTTAAATGTGTGAACTTAGTTTGGATGTGTGAATGAAGGGTGTGAGTATGATGGAATCAGTCTCCAACGCCAGCCAGTCCTGATGATAAACTGTCACCACCACCTTAATGGCTGAACATCAATGCAGAGAAACCCTGCAAAAGCAAGAAGAATCCACCCTCAAAAGAAAGGGACAAAAAGCCCTGTCAAGAACAAGATCCAAGCCATGTCTGCCATTGACTAATGACTCATGGCCATACAGTATCCCAAGGCTGTGTGGACTAAAACATAAAAAAAAGGGGTGAGGTTGCATAGTTTTGGGTAACATTCTGCATAGCACCCAAGAGCATTGGCGTACAGCTGTGAGGCCAACAGAGACCTCATTCTTCCTAATTCCTGGCTTCCATGGCCAGGTAGCCATCATAAGCTGTGAACACCAGCCACGAACTCAAGCAACTATCAGGACTGGTAACTAGGCTTGATGAATTGCAGAACATATCCTTGTATGGGTATGCATAGGTACTAGGTGGTAGTTATCAATTGTTTTCTTATAATAAATGTGGCGTATTGCCTTTTCCCCTGAAAAGATCCTGCTAGTCTTTTCTTTATAAGTACAACAGCAGCTTCAACTTAAGCAAAAAACAACCAAAACACAGGCTGTCAGTGCACAGATAAAAAATCTCTCAAAGTTAGCTGCAATTTGACAATAAAGATACATGGGTGGAAACAACACAAATGGACATAACTCACTCAAGGAACCAATACACTAATGATGAAAATAATAAATAATATATTATCAGGAGCATATCCAAGAACTTAGAGATAAAGAGTTCTGAGTAGAGGCTGTTGTAGAACAGGAAAGCACTGCTGTAAGCTTAGATAATTGCCAATCAAATGTTTACAGATCTCGCAGAACTCTTTACCAACTACAGTCAAAAAAGAACCGATCTAAGAATACAGTGGGTCACAGCCTCATATATAGAAACCTTTTTTAGTATGAACATCTGTAGTTCTTAGCCCCTTGTTGGAAGCCAGACTCCTCACAGAATCACTCCCATAACAGCTGCAAAGATTAAATGTTCATAGGCATTTGGTTTTATTAATAAAAACTCCATCATGTTTACTTTGAAAGGAAAAATGAGTTGATTACCTCCCGTTGAAGTTTCCTCTTTTCTGCTTTGAGTTCATCTTCTACTTTTTCTGCATTCTCTGTTGCACTTTTATATCTCGTCACCTGTCCTTCAAGTCTTACAATCTGCAAGACCAAGTAAACAACCAAGAAAAATTATTGCTGACTGCTTGATAGTGCAATGGGCCATCTACCTGTCCTATCTACCTCCTCCCCATCCTATGTGGCATGCTACAGCACTGTTCCCTGCATTATCTGTGGCACCCTGAGCAGGAGAAAAGGTGGTCAGTCTCAGTGTGCAGAAGCAGCTGTGACAAAAGAGAAAGGGAAACATCGCAGTTTAAACATCAGGGAGACAGCAAGAATGGAGAGTCATGGAAAGTAGAAACAGCAGAGAAGGCCCCACTGTCTGTCTGTCTTCATGATGAGACAGCAAAGTAGACTGAGGAAAATGGTAGAGCACTGAAGACAGAGTGAAAAAACAAAAGAAGGTAGAGAAAGAAGGACGGAAGAGTGAACTGGGAAACAGAGGCACTAGAGAAGCAGAGAACTGGGGGGGAAATATTGAGGGTGGGGGAAACAAAACTTGGAAATGTAAAACCAGACAAAATACATGGAAACCATTATGACAAAAAGAATAGAGGTTTTTGTGCCAAACTTCTAGCGACAAAGTGTCAGTGTAGACAACAGGCGTGGAAGTATTTATTTGTAAGAAAATGGTAACACAAATATAAATATAGTACTGTTGGTAAAGCCATTATGGTGAACCACAAGACACATAAAAAGAATCAAGTATGGAATCTACAACATCTGAGGAAAAATGAACTTACAAGTAGAATATACGGTGCATAAAAATCTCAGACAAATATACTATAGAAAAAAAATTAAAGAAAGGTAAACTTACGTTTTGTTCCATGGTAGTTATATCTTGTTCAGCTTTTGAAAGCTTAAATTTGTATTCACTTATCTGTCTGTTGGCATCTCCTAAATAAAATCAGGCATTAATGGATTTCTTAAAGCGTCACCAATAGGCAATTTTTATTTTAATTCAAATACATTTAAAATATGACTCCACTGAGAAATGGAGGTTATTTACCTGTGACTGAAGGGGTTTTTTTTTTGTTTTGTTTTTTTGAGATATTTGGTCCCATCTGTATTGCGCATGTTGGTATATATGCACACCATGCATCTGATTCTGGAATATTTTTAGTAAGCAGTGCCCATTAGTCCACACATGTGATGGAGCTCTCCTTGTGCTGCAAATCCAGATCATCCACAGCATAGGGCAGGGGTCGGGAACCTATGGCTCGCCAGCCAGATGTGGCTCTTTTGATGGCTGCATCTGGCTCGCTGCCAGTGTTCCCTCTAAGCTGTGCGGGCGCGCGGCCGCGCAGCGGCCGTCGCACCCCCCGCACAGCAGTGAGGGACCCCCGTGCAGCCCAGCAGCCCCCGCCGCTCCCTCCAACACCCGGGGCCGCGGCACACCCGGCCTGCGCCCGGCCTCTGGGCTGGCCCTCCCCGCCCCCAGGGTGGGACAGGCAGGCTCAGATCAGGAGCATGGGCCTGCCTGCCTGCCTCACACAGCCGGGGCAGTGGGGTGGCTGCGGCAGCGGCGGGATCCCGGGCTCTCACCCCCCGACCGCCTCCTTCCCGGACCTGGGGCCGGGCTAATCCACGGCCCCGGCCTCCCAGCACGGGGCCGGGATCAGCCTCTGGGGCTGGGGTCTGCTCCCCCCCCCCACCGGCGGCTTCCCAGGGCCGTGGTAGGCTCCTCCCCCGCCGGCGGCATTGGCTTTCTTTCTCTTTCTTTCCTTCTTTCTCTCCCTTTCTCTCCTCCTTTCTTTCTTTCCTTCTTTCTCTCCTTTCCTTCTTTCTTTCTCTCCCTTTCTTTTTCTTTCCTTCTTTCTCTCCCTTTCTTTCCTTCTTTCTTTCTCTTTCCTTCTTTCTCTCCCTTTCTTTCCTTCTTTCTCTCCCTTTCTTTGATTCCTCTTCTTTCCTTCTTTCTTTGCTTCCTTCTTTCCTTTCTCTTCCTTCTTTCTCTCCCTTTCTTTGCTTCCTTCTTTCCTTCCTCTTCTTTCCTTCTTTCTTTGCTTCCTTCTTTCCTTTCCCTTCCTTCTTTTTTCTTTCTTTCCTTCTTTCTCTCTTTGCTTCCTTCCTTTCTCATCCTTCTCTTCTTTCCTTCCCCTTCTTTTCTTCTTTTTCTTCCTTCTTTCTCTTCCTTTCTCTTCCTTCCTTCTTTCTCTCCCTTCTCTCTTTTTTCTTTCTCCCTTTTTCTTTCCTTCTTTCTCTCCTTTGCTTTCCTTTTTCTTTCCTTCTTTCTCTTCTTTGCCTTCCTTCTTTTTTCTTTCTTCCTCTTTCTCTTCCTTTCTCTTTTTTCCTTTTGTCTTTTTTCTTTCTTTCTTTCTTTCTTTCTCTTTTCCTTCCTCTTCCTTCTTTCCACTTCTTTCCTTCTTTCTTTTTTGTCTTCCTTCCTTTTTCTCTCTCTTTTCCTTTCTTCTCTTTTTCCCTCTCCCTTCCTTCCTCCCTTCTTTTTTTCCTTCCTTTTTAAAAAAACCCAACCTTTAAAAATTAATTTTAATTAAAAACCTTTTTAAAGGTTTTTTAAAAACCTTTCTAAAATTAAATTTCAATTAAAAGTAATTCAAATTCAATTAATTAAAACATAAAATGCACACATTTACTTGTATTTAGTTTTAAACATATTGTATGGCTCTCACGGAATTACATTTTAAAATATGTGGTGTTCATGGCTCTCTCAGACAAAAAGGTTCCCTACCCCTGGCATAGGGGATGGAGATCCGATAAGGGAAAACAGATAGGGACCACACATCTTGAAGAACCTCCAGTTACAAGTAAGCAACCTCCATTTCTTCAAGTGATGGTCTCTACCTGTATATTTCACCTGTCAGACATTAACAAGCAGTGTTCAAACAAAAAATAGTTGCAAGGATACAAATATGACAGTTGACTAAAACTGCTGTATTTGCAACAGAAGAGTGGACCAAAGTGTAAAATCTTCTGAAGATGGTAGCTGCCCTACACACCTCTATCCATGGCACAGAGTACAGCCAGTCCCTTGGGAAATCATGCCAGGCCAGAAGATGGAATCTGAAGTTCCAGGATTTCCGTTTGGGGCCATGTCTGCATGATACCACAGACACTCCCGAGGAACTTTCGACTCTTTGTAAGAAAAGGCCAGATCCCAGACTAGTAATAGTACTGACAATACCGATGGGAGGTGAGTGTGCGTGTGTGTGCTTGGTGAGTCCGCTTATAGAGACATTGGATCGGCAGCTTCCATGGTCACAGTAGGAGTTGGATCCTTCTGAGGCCCTATTAGTATAGGCGCTGCAGAATATTTCTCTTGTGTTTTAGGCATTAGAACCAGTACCAGAGCATGCAGTTCCATTGCCTTACATGTTACTTTCTTTTGCAAAAAATATTTACTCAGGCCTCTGTCTTCAGTGACCGTGTGCACAGGTTCTCTTGACTCTGACAGAGTCAGGGAGTTCAGAGCGACTTTTGGACAAAGACAGTTTGTCCCTATGCTTATGAGTGTGCCTCTTACTCAACCTCTTTGGTTTAGAATTCTCAGCTTCCACACCCAAGCTTGTGCTCGGTAAAGTACTCCCTGTCTGATGAGGCCGATGCACAAAAGGGTCTCCCCAACATGGATCTGATTGGGGTCTTATCACCTTATCCATCTGGTGTTTGAGTCTCATTTCCTGACCCTCATGACTTCTAGAGGTTAAGGAGCAGCAATACTGCATATAGCCGAGATGTGAGCCTCACACAGACAACAGAGGCAGCACTGATGTTGGTCACTTTGGAAAAAAAAGTGAGGACAGGAAACAAGTTTTGAATCCCTGGATTCTGGACATCATCTCAGCCCTCCCAGGAAGAAATCCCTGGAATGGGGAAAATGGGAGAACAACTATCTAATGCCACTATTCTAGAATCTAAAATGGAGAATACTAAAAACAAATTCATTACAGCATATTTACAGAAATGACAATAGGAGAAGGAGCTAAAAGGACAGAAGATTCCCTCAAAACTATGGGGCAGCAAGAAGGAATTGGAGACAAGTTACTCTGCGCAGTTCCTTTTACCTTTGGTTTGGTGTACAACAAATGCTATGGCACATGTGCAGATGAATGGACACTGCTTACCAAAAAATTCCAGACTCAGATGCACGGTGCACATGCATATCACACGTGTGAAACACACAGAAGAACTATTACTCAAAGAACACTAATATATTCAGAACTCTTGTGTGTAAATGTTCTTTACAGATTCCCTTCTCTTGGAGATTACAAAAACTAGAATAATGATCCTATATTTTACATATAATACACAACATACTATTGTAAGATAATGAAAGCACCAAGCCTGGCCTGCACCTTGGTAAGCCCAAGAGACATTCACTTTAAAATATGTGCACTTCAGACAGACTACAGACAACCAAAAGAAATGGTAATACTCACAAGCCACCTAATCACCAATAGCTCATCTCCTTGAAAAGAAGGGTCACTATAACAAGAGCGGTTTGAGTACAAGAATCCCAACATAAAATAATATAAATACTAACGGAGCTGAATACTGATCTGAAAAAAGCATTTGACCAAAAAGCAGCATAAAGTTTGAATCTGCTTGATAAGACTAATTTGAAAATGAACACTTCCTGCAAATTTGCAAATAATTTTTGGTGGTACTCCTCAGAAACTACCAGTTGGCACTGCCACAGTTCTGCTTAAGATAGCTCTGGCATACCTCTAAACGACTGTGCTGCCACTGACTAGCAGCAGCTCCATATGTATGCTGAAAGCTAGGGAGAAATGGTATGCTTGCTCAAACTAAAGCTAGCCTAGTCAGTTTTCATGAAATGAAGCTAAATGTTGGGTGGGATTTTAATAAGTTCTGTTTGCTTCAGGTAGTGACATAAAACACTTTCTGACAGAGTCAGTGGATTAAAGCTTCAACATAAGCAAGAAACCAGGGGGAAATAGCAAAATAATTCAGGTGAAATTCTATCATCTAATAATAAAATCTGGCAAACATTTATAACAAACTAGGCAAAGTTATCAACTAAGAAAAATTAATTTACCAGAAATTGTATTAAGCACTATAGCAAACAGAGACCTTTTATTAACTATTGTACACAGAGAAATGCAGGAAAGGAAGTTTGCCAACAAAAACTATTTTGAAATCCTGTACTCCGTTGATAATACTATTTTAACAACTAGAACTGCACAAGAAAGAAAATAGCTCGTAGGAAACACCCTATGAAAACCACAATATATGTTTTCAGCAATATTAGAGAACGGATTCTCACAACCAAAAAAGGGCACTCATCCTTCACTCATCCAGGGAAAAAACAAGCTAAGTTTCTTTTCACTACAAATATCATATATGTTTAAGGTACACTTACTCTGCATTTCAATTAACTGCAAATCAGAACCATTCTCTAATCCTATTATATCTGGATTTGTGCCGTCATTTTTAGAGTATTTTTGTCGTTCCTCTTCCAGTTGCAGCTTCAGTTTTCTAATCTGAAATAAAAATGTCACATTGTGAAGAGTAAGCTACTAGAAGTTAAATTGTGACAACAAAACATTTTCCCCTTCATTATGATTCTCAGCATGAAGAGCCAATTGAGCTCTGTGTATGGAATTTTCCCCGTGTATTTTACATTTTAAAAGTTTACAAAAACTATGGCTCAGATCCCAGGCTATGCTAAGGCATAAACAGGGCAAAGCCATCTTTATGATGCAGCTCTTCTCCCATTCCCAGAAATGAAGGCTGCCACACTGGTCACTTGTGCAGAGTTAGAGTAGTCTTAAAATGCTCAATTCTGCACTACCTCAGGAGCTCCAACAGGTTTTTCTGGCAATCAGGACTCATCAATATGTAAAAATCCCGAGCCATGAACCCTATACTGGGAGCTCATGAAGAAGGCAGCAGTGGTATTGGTGGGTTTGAATCCCATAAATGGAAGTTTATATAAGCCACCTAAAAACAGAATGATTTTTACAACTACCATTCTCTAATAATGATCTTTAATGGTTTAACTAATATTTGGCTTGAGCCCAAAATATCCAGTTTTTTTATATTTAGCTGAATATCAAAAATAAGGTATCTAGTACACTCCCAATGAAAACAAAGTCTGACAAGAATGGCTTGATCTGTATCCCATGCACAGATCTTTGGGGTCTAGGGCAGTGGTTTTCAAACCACAGGTCAAGACCCAGTACTGGGTCACAGACTCTCAGGTATTGGGTTGCAGTGTCCCCTGCGGCTGCAGCCACCAAAAGACTGGAATGCATTGCTCAAAGATGCAGTTGTTGGGTTGCAAACATAAATGATTTTTTTCAATTGGATCCTGAGAAAAATGTTTGAAAACCTCTGGTCTAGGGGAAGACACGAATTCACAAACTAATCTGTGGATTAGTAGTCTGTGGAACACCAGCTGGTGGTCCACCTGTCACTTGCTGGTCATCTAGCCACCTCTTCTTTTCGAGCTGCTAAACTGTATTAAAAGCTTCATAATATTTTTCCTTTTAATTGTAGTTATCACAGGAGCATTGTGATGGTGAACTGGAAGAATCACAACATGGGAGGACAGGTTATCCACAAGACATTCATGGTATGGACAAGTCTGACAACCTGTCCAGGGTAGATCTCTCAGAGCACATAACTCTGGCTTCTGCTGTCTCTCAAGTCAGTCTTATTGATACTGTGCAAAACTGACACTCTGGAGAGGGACTGAGCCAAGCCTTGAGTAACTTCTGACACTTCTGATTTTTTTTAAATAAAAAGAAATAAGAGAAAAAATGAATAAATAGCTACTTCATTTCATATGACCATCACTGGTCAATGAAGATCTATAATGTTAAGATGCAAATGAGTCAATCATACAACACAATGTTAGTATTTAGTGTAAAAAAAAAAAAAAAAAAAAGAAGTAGGATGCACCCTCACAAAGATCCATATATACTTCTAAACCAGGACTTCTCAGCAGGGCTGACCCTTGGGGGGAGCAGGGCCTAGGGCCAATCGCCTGGGGACTCCCCCCCCCATGCTGGAGGGGAGCAGAGCAGGCTGGCTTGCTCCACCCCTAGGAACCCCAGCTACTCCCCGCCCCACCGGGGACCCAGAGCCACCGCTGCTGGCAGGAGCCGGCACTGTATCCAGCTGAGAACCCAAGCAGGAGCTGGCCCCAGCCCATCGGGACCAGGCAGCAGGAACCAGGACCGGTGGGGAGGGTGGGTGGACTGGCCCAGAGGCTGGGCTCAGCTCTGCCGCTCGGCCCCTGGGCCGGCCCAGAGGCTGGGCTCAGCTCTTCCGCTCGGCCCCTGGGCCAGCTGCTCTGCCGTGGGGGTGGGGTGGGCTGGCCCAGAGACCAAGCTCTGCCCTCCCGCCATGGCCCTTGCCTTCGGTGGGAAGCTAAAGGCAGTGGGGCTTGGGGAGCGGGCTGCACAGTCGGCAGTGGGGGGCAGCGGTGCAGGCCCCATGCTGCCGCAGGGCTTGGGGCGATCGCTCTGCTCCCCCCCACCCCGAAAGAACAGCCCCTGCTTCTCAGAACAAGAATAAGAGAGCACATTGAAGACACCATCCTAGCTATTGCATAAGACCAAGTTCATATTGTCCAGCAGGGCGGGATCAAGGCCCCGGGGGGCCAGAGCTACCCACCCTTGTGCTCCCCTCCTTCATAACTGCGGTGGCAACCAGCCTGGCTAGCACTCAGACAAGCCAGCCCGGGGGCAGTGTGTGCAGGCTGACAGTGGACAACAGCAGTGCACCGCTCAGGCTCCCCAGAGCCAGATTTTAGGCCAGGGTCCGGGGCTGTGACCCCCAAAACCCCGCCTTAATCCAGCCCTGTTGTTCAGGACACAACAAGAAAGAAGGAGTTCAGTAGTTTTTGGCAGTTTGGTAGTTTTTATGAAAAAAAAAGAAAAAAGAAAACTTCTCTACCTGTGACAATAATTCTTCCTTCTCCCCAGCCAGTTTTCGTAGCCGGACATCTAAAAGAACCAAAAAGAGGATCACAATTAAAAACCAGATAGATTTGAAACAAAAACATAATGCTTATTTTATTTTCATTAAGCTTAAAAATAAAAATTGTTTTCAAGCTTAATGAAAGCTGTGAATTTAATGACATGCTGAAAATGAAGATCTGATTTCCTAGTTTATTTATTTTCCTAAAATTGGTCATAAACATCAATACTTTAAATGCATCACTGTTTCATACAACATGCAGTTCAAACATATCTTTGTAACATATGAAAAGGTAATTATTTTCTTTACTTTTAATATATAAAAAGTTTAATATCAAGAAAGATCCGGAGACAGGCAATCACTGTAGTAAATGAACAGTTGAGGGACAACTGGGGATAATTTACACATTTAATAAACGACATACAAAACAAAACCATCTCTACCTCCTAAAAGTTCTCACTTGAGTAAAAATACTCACTACATAGCCAGTTACTGCTATGACCATTCTACCTGAATGTGAACTCCTTTCTCCAACCTTTTATCTCGGTCTTATCTTTCAAACTGCAAGTTCTTCAGGGAAAGACTGTGCCTCCCGCTCAATGTTTGCAGACTACCTATCATGTTGTATTACCAACATATAAACAAACTATAGCTGAGCTAAGGCCCTAATCTGAATCTAAAATAAATTAAGTCATCCAGAAGATAATTAATAGTAGAACACACCTGTCCAATTAGTAAGTACTAAAATCAGACTAGGTCTAGCAAATTCTCATTTTCTTAGAGAATTATTTTTAAAATAATCTTCAAAGCATCTGACAAAGTGGGATTTTCTCCCATGAAAGCTCATGTGATAAATAAATTTGTTAGTCTTTAAAAGTGCTACTGGCTCCTTGTTGTTTAAAAATAACAAAGTAACAGTGCATCGAAAATACCATTTAAGAGTATTAACAATTCTTTTTTTCCATTACAACATGACTGGATAATATCAAAACTATTCATCAAATATATGATTTAAAACAAAAAAAAATATTTTATCATTATATATTATTTGTACCAACAGATAAACCCAAAGGAGATTTCCTTCTGTATCTAGTAATGAAAAAAACTTCGTTCAATGTACAAATGAGCTATGTGGTCTGTACAATAATTTGTGCAATTTAGTTAGGAAAAGAAATTAACCAGGGCCTGGTAACAGAATCCTAATTTTGTCCACATAGTTATTTGACTGTGCATAACTACAACTAAAACAAACTCCAAGGATTGAAGAGCTACAGTCAATTTGCAAGAATACAGAATAAAAAAATATTTCAAAGGAAACGACAGGCCACAATATACACTCCTATTTCTTGTACATGACTTCTTTCACAAATTGACTCTTTAAATAGCTCATGTTTTTAAACAAACGTTTATTTCATAACACAAAGAAAATATATGTTAATCAAAACACTTCACCTATCCTGCATTTTTATCCAACTATTTCTTAGTTTTCTTAGCGTCCTCTAAAGTTAGGAATAAAATCAAGACTGAACCATGAGAATTAACTAAGTGCAGAAGTCCTAACTGCACTTTTAATTTTTTTTTTTAAATAAAAAACCCCCAAATATGCTGTTATGTTACTTAGACTAACGCGAGGTCTAACTGGCAGTGAAATTCAGTGGCAGTTGACTGGAGTTACACAAGCTACACAAAGTAGCTTGCCTATCTCCTATCAACTTCCTAACTCTCCTTCACTGCAGCATCTTCGCTGCGCTGACAGGAAATGCATTCCCATCAACGCGGCACGATACCATTAGAGAGGGTTGGTTTTATTAAGACAATCTCCAGATTGACTTGGCGGGTTTTAGCTGACCAGTAAGTGGATCTGGAAAGATCTCTAAGACAGTGGCAAATTTGTTGCTGTTAGTGTAGATGTGGCCAAATGGTACATATTTGATAAAATATCTTCATGTAGTTCTAACACCACAAAAATATCTTCATGTAGTTCTAACACCACAATTTTGGATGTTTGAACACTGGGATAAACAAAATTCCAGGAAAATCTTTAAAAGCCAACATGTATTTAGTGTATTTGTACCTAGTGGTCCTTCTCCTGCAGACTCCAAGACTTGAGCAGCTTCCTGTGATACAACTGCTATTGTGCCAATCACTGGTTCATGGCTGACATCACCATTTGGAGTGCCATCTGGGATTATAACTAACCCATGTTTCTGAAAAATAAAAGGAATTGTACTCATACAGAACACACATTCAGTTGTAAAATATACTTGGATAGACATTTTCAGAAGGATTTTCAACTTGATTGAAACAATTACACCAAATTGGAATTACTCCATTTAACTTATGTGAGGATTGGATTTTTTTTGGTCCCCATTTGAACCAAGCAGTATTACTTACATTATTGCCAGAGTCAAACCTTTATTGGAATGTGTTGGAGAAGTAACATAGTGCTTTCTGGTTTGTGTTGTTGACTGGTTTTTTCCCCCATTCCTGTATTTGTATTACTGTATGCTACTGCTACTGACATACCTCTCCTGTCTTCATTGTTTCCTTCAGGTCAGTCAACTCATCTCTGAGCTCATCTCGCTCATTCTTTATGGAGTCAAAGTACTCTTTCTGTCTTTCTAGGGCCTGGGTACAGGCAGATAGCAAGAAAAAGAATGGCACAGGGAGAGTATGTGATAGGCAATAGAGAGATTTTATACAAATAAGGCAAGCAACTGAATAAAGTAAAGAAACAAGAAGGGAAATATAAATATCTGTAACTCCAATAGCTACCTTTTACAGCTGCATGTTGTCACAAAACAATCTTCATCTAGAGTAGGGGTTGGCACATTCTATACAATCCAACCATTTGATTAAATTATATACCAAATTCCAGTCCTTCCTAATACGTCCATTTTAAGGCAATTTCTGCCTGGACTTTTCTGCATAGCATTTGTGACTAGCTGAACTATCCTAGAAATCCTTCCTAGTGGGAACATCCTAGTGATAAGGTATTTTGACAAACACTTCAGTTAAGTTTAATAAATACTTGTGTATGGCTTTAAGAGAAGCTTCTATTTCAGTCCAAATGCACATTTGTTTACTATAAATTGCATACAGCCACTCAACCAGGCTATTAACAGTCAAGATTCCACATCCTTCTCACAGGTCAAAATGCTCAAGGATTCAATTGGTAGAGATCCTAGGATACCACATCCTTTATACTAACTACCCAGACCCCTACAGGTGTATAGAGTAGGAATCTTATAAAGTCTGTATATTTTAGTTCCTAATATCCATTTATACTTATCTGCTTCTCTGTTACTTAACAAATATTTTAGCCATTTGATTACTTAAACTAAAACATTTTTTCAAAACACCACAGTACAAACTAAGAAAAAAAGGCACTAACACTGGATTAACACAAAAGGGATCACAACTGAAAAAACAGTATTTACAACAGTCTCATACAGTTGTTACTAAAAGTTAAACCAGACATTCTCAGCCAATTAGGCAGCACTCCAATATTCTATTTAAGTTAATTACTACATGCACTATAAATAATCCTGAATAGGTAACAATTGCATTATGAATAATCCCAAAGAAGAAACAATTGCACAAATGTAAACACAAATTTGCCAAGTAAACTCATCTAACAAATGTTACGCCATGCATGAATGTTTAGGAATAGACTGATATAAAAGAAGAAATTAAGGTAAACAGCTTCACATTGTATTTTCTCCTCTTCTCAAATTTAGTGTATTGTATTTGAATTATTATTTATAGTTTCTAGGGAAAGGACATTTTATAATGTACTATTCTGCTCATTTATTTATTTCAATAGAAATAAGTGAAACGTGCAGCTGAACTGGATTTCATAGATGGGAAAAGTGACAATGTTAAACACTGCATAATGAACATTTAGAAATGGTCTAGCCAGCCTCCCATGGATATAGGATTTTTTTAAAAAATCACTTTATTACTTATCTACTGTTTCCTGAGGCACACTAGCTTTCTACAACAGACATTAACAAAGTCAAGGCCCTTATTTTTTTAAATATGTAAAAGTTTTAATTAGGGCTTGAAAAATTTACCTGACACCTACTAGCCAGGGTGCAAAGTGCCCATGACACCACATGCACTCAAACATGCAATCTTGAAATTTAAACATTGTTTACTGTGTACATTATTAAACTGTACATGATCGACTTTCTATTTAATATACATTTTTAAACATACCTTGTTACATCTCAATTTATTCACATGCAAAAGAATCCTTAAATATGAAGTTAGGGTTGGAGGCATTCTATTCCTGTCCCCTATTACTCCCCCCCACCCCAGCCATGGTGATTGCAACAAAAATAGGGGAAAATCTTTAGTAACAGAACTAAGGCTGGTTGTGTCTCAGGGACCCCCAACTACATAACACCAAATTTGCACTAATACTTCTATCACAGCTCCTCTTACTGCTTTAGTAAATGACAGACATGTGGTAAGCAGTTATGTCAAATATCTGGATGCTTCTTATGTATTGTGAGGCATATGGCCACAAAAACCAACTTTAAGATGTAGATATGAAGTATAGCTAGACTTAGTGGAAAAAATGAGTTATTTTATAAAAAACATGCTGCTTTTCTGAATAAATGGCTAACAAGATGAAGTGTTACAAACACTCAAATTTCTCCTTTCTTAAATTTTATAGCAAGTTGTTTTATGCATATATAAAGCAGTGAATTCAACAACCAAAAAGAGCATAGCAAATCATATTTTCAAAATTGGGTCGGTAGTTATATGTTTTTCATTTTTCTGCTTGAAATATTAGCCACTGGCTCTTGCTAAATGTACAACACCTGGCTAAAAGGAGCTTATGGTTTTATTTTAGTATGGCCAATCCTATGTTCTTAATTTCTTAAAAAAGATAAAATTGTAATTTATTTGTTTCATCCATTCTGTATGCAATTGAAATTAATATAAAGGGAAGCTCATTTCTTTGCTGAAGTGGGGGATCCTATGTTATAAATATCAGATTGCAACTGTTTTTAAATGCCTAAAATGTATATGTCCTTCATTTCATTGGACTGTCCAGAATCCTCTAGCAATAATACCAGTCTATTTCTAAATCAATGATTCCTTCCTCCCCACCCTCTATATTAGTTTCATACCCCAATTTTTTTATCTTTCCAATTAATTGTCTCCTGGAGGTCAAACACCTCTCTGGTTATGGAGTCTATTTTCTGCTGCATGCGTTGATTCTCCTGTAGTAAATCAGGGGAGGGATAGAATAAAAAAGGAAAAAGACAAGTAAAGGAAACAAAAACAGATAAAGAAAACTAAATAGTAAAAATCAACCAAAGTGTTTGTAAGGATGAGATTCTAAAAGCATAGATGGGATCTGAGGCTAATATGACACCTTCCCATTTAAATCACACAAGGAAATTGTAACTAACTTTATTTATACACTAATGTTATATGGTGTATTCAATGTATAAAATAACTTTTTGATAATTTATCAACTCAATTTGTGCACTTCCATGATAGCAATTTCCACATAATTTGGAGGCAATATCCTTTCTAGAGGGAAAAAAAATACTTAATTCTTCAGCAGTGATTGTCAAGAATCATGAATCGCATGGATGTGATAGTTCGAGAAAGGTAGCCATGTTAGTCTGTGTACGGCAAAAATGAGAGTCCTGTGGCACCTTAAAGACTAACAAATTTCTTCGGGCCTACGCTTTTGTGGGCTCCAACACACTGACGAAGTGGGTTGGAGCCCATGAAAGCATATGACCGCAAAGATTTGTTAGTGTTTAAGGTGCCCCAGGACTCTCATTTTTAAATAGGTTCTTTTCACTATGGACTGAACTGAGATGATCAAATTATTCCTCTGTTAAAGATGGGACTGGAGCCAAAGGCCTAGGCATAAATTAATGTAACCATTTTTATGTTAATTCTTATAAATTCTGACAACATAATACATTTAAAAAGTTAAATGCCACAAAACCAATTAAATTTAATTAAAATACAGCATTGATTCAAGATATTAGAAATAAGGCTAGCTTTTATACCAGTGCAAAAAGTGTGCGTTTTGGATGTAATATGTTTGAGAAAATGATACATTCCAGCCCGATCTACTTGATGGTCGGATATATAGCAAACAGAATACAAACAGGGTGATCAGAAAGAAAGAGCATGTTCCTCTGAAAATGGCATAGTCATATGGATCCCTATGGGTCTGTGGACCACAGACTGAATACTGCAGTAAACCTAGACATTATAATGCCTAAAAGCAAAGCCACAATTTCTAAAGTGTTCTTTAAAAAAAACAGTTCTGTAACTCAGAGCTTCTTCTAATTTTTACACTGGTGTGTGTTCACAGATAACTAAGTTTATCACTTCCCATTTTATACAATGGAAAACCAGATGTCTTGAAAGGAAGAAAGAGCTGAGTATTTAGACAAGGTAAACCATCCAGAAAATAAAATGCTTGTCAACTAATCCTAGGTAATGTACTACTGTGGTGGAAGCTAGTCTTACCATTTTTGGGGGGCTTACTAAAATATTGTTAGCCTCCTGTCCATTATAATTATCCCACTATATATGGGGTTACCCTGAGGATTTTGGGGATGATTAGAAAGAATTCTTTGATATCCCACAAATCAACTCACTTTGATCTGTGAGTGGACGAGGATGTGTTTGTACTAAAATCAATCTCCTGCTAATGAAGGGAACTCCATTGGCCGTTGTAGGTTATGTGCATATTGCCAACATTTAGAAAAGTATTGCAATGAGTAATTGTCTAAATAACCCCCAAGTGTGGGTGTCCTTTGGCCCCATTTTGTGAAGTGTCCAGGTGCATTTGGTGAATATTAGCACTTGTATGCTGTTGTACTTTTAAAAAGTTAATAATCCAAGCAACCCTGTGAAGCAGTTAAGTATTCCAATATACAGATTTAAAAGCTCACCCAGAAAGGGTTAGTGACCTAAGGCCACAGAGGGAGTAAGTGTCAGAACCAGGATTAAAATATATAGGAGATCCTTGCTCTCAATACTTAGTCCACTACATGCTGCTTCTTATGCTTGTGAACTGCCCTTTCTTCTGCCCAGAGGTCATATTGGCTGCATGCATTGAGTTTAGCACCACAAACTGCAGCCCCATCAGTACCACAAGCCTCTCACTATCCAATACAGAGCAGGAATCTTCTAAATAGCCTTCTGGGTTTCATAGGACCCAAGAGACAGACCTGGGAAATTGGCAGGGTTATGGAGGCACTTGAGGGGAAAAAAGTGAAGAATTTTGAAATGTTATACCAATTTCGTTTTCAAGGAGATATCTAATTAAAAGATCTAATAATTTAGGGTTTTTCCCTTAAATTAAGGCTGAGATTAGCTCCAACATAAATTGTAGGTCCAAATAAACATGTGCTATGCAGACAAGCTGCCACCACTCATTTTGAGAGCCAGTACCATGCTGACTGAAAGCAATACATTCATTTATGACTGCACAAATGTTTAGCCAGAATGCAAACCTAAGTAGTTGACATTCACAAAGACTTAAAGGAGGCGGGAGGGAAACCGGATTTCAAATACATTGTAAAACAATTTGCAGGCGGTAAAGAAAGTTAAATTCATTTGAGGCTGGTGTATGGGGCTGGGATGACTGCCTAACATTTGGGTATGACAGTGGACCAGGAGTTCAAGTTATGGAAGATTGCCTGTTGGGGGTGACCGCTGGTAACCCCTGCGCAGATTCATTAAGGACTGCTTCTGCTCTGAACTGAGCTGGTGCTAAGTTGGCTTGAAGCCACTCCAGCTGCAGAGTAGGCTGAGAAGCAGCTAACGTTCAAAGTGTTGTCTACAAAATAGCGCATGCAAGAGAAAGAGAGAGAGAGAGAATTAAAAACACCCAACCAGGCAGCAGCCTCACCTGGGACCCCAATCCTTGTGGGGTGCCCAGGATCCTTCCCACACTGAAGCAATGCCCACTACGGGCCCTTGGAGACAAGAATTGGGGGTTGGGAGCTGTCCCATAGTAAAAGAAGTGTGAGCATTTAATTCTCAGCTTGTCTGCTTGCGGGTAACGTTTACTTCGTAAAGCTAAAGTGCTGGCTAAGCAGGGCGCAATGCTCACACAAACCCAAGTCAAAATGTTATGTAATTAAAACTCCATTCTCCATATAGCTAAGGCCAAATCAAAGCTAATTGTCCACCACTGGTGGAACATATTTAAGGGGTAGTCCCCCAAGGCATTAACCTTTTTTACCTTAATGCTGCACCCAATTGTTATTGCCTTAATTGGGGGGGAGGGGGAGAAGGCGGAAGGGGCCTTAAGTTGCTACACTTTGTGTCTGGCCCAGCAAGTACAGCTATTAAAAAAGTACCACCAAGTTATGTATGCCTCCCCGCACCCCCCAAACCAGTGTGGCTCTGCCAGAAAAACAAGGGGTAAAGTGTTGGGCGTGGTCATTGGTTACCCCTGCACAAATTCATTAAGGACTGCTTCTGCTCCGAATTAAGCTGATGCTAAATTGGCTTGAAGCCACTCCAGCTGCAGAGTAGGCTGGGAAGCAGCTAACCTTAAAAAAGTGTTGTCATAATGCTAAAGTGCTAAATGGCTTATTGTATCTAAGCAATAAAGCAACATAACCAAGCGTCAGGTGTAGCTTCACTAAGCGTATCCATGAACCTCGCCGAGGAAAGGGCTGGCCCCTACCCTCCAGTGACACTGCCTGTCTATATTTTGTGCATACAGGCATTAAAATTGTTTTTCACACAAGGAAAAACTGAAAATACTAGTTTGAGGCTCAGTAATTAGATTTACTTTTTTAAAGAAAGGTATTTTACAATATCTAATATACCTATTCAGTTCATAGGAACATAAACTTAAAAAAATAAGACAGAATGTTAACTAATGTTAATAAAAATGCTGATTGCGTAAGTTTACATTCCTGTCACTACAACTGGACTTTCTGTATGTAACATGTAAGGTGGTATTTGTGTCTACTTTGTGTATGGGAAATACGTACTTATCCAAACTTGATATAGTCTATCTACACCAAAATAAAAGCCGCTCCCATAGCTGCATGATAAGAACAGCCCTATAACATTGCACGTGTACAAACCTCTATTAGTTCATCTCTCTGACGAAGGCCCTCTTTAAGTTCATCCATCTTGTGTTGTAGAACACTGCACATGTGTTTCTGCCTTTCCAATTCCTATGTTAAACAAATATCAATTGAACAGCTCATGATTTGTTGAGGGTTTAACACATACATTTTCAATATAAATTAAAATAAATGTTATGAAAGTCAGTAAATACTAATCTTAGCAATGACTTCCTGCCACAGTTCAGAGTCCTTAAAAGTTAGCATTTACAGTTTCAGGGTTTTAATAGTTTCCAAGATACTTAGTAGCCAGACAATTAAGCCTACTAGATGGAAATGTGGGCAAGCCACCACCAAGGTCTAAGTGCAATAAACTGGTAAGAAGCCCACCAGATTACTGAATCTGGACAATGCTCTTTTCGTATTAGATTTTCCTGCTACTGGTGAAAAATTTGCAGCTTTGACCTTTGTGGAAAGGGGATATCTAAATGATTGACAAAATAATGACACTCCCCTCCACAAATCTTAATATTTTTTAATCATGATATGGCCTCTCTGTCAGATCTGCTTAAAAATAATCTCAATATTCAAAGTAATTACAGACATAAGGCTCTGTTTTCATTAAGAAGTTCAGGCTTTTCTAATACAGCTTAATACATAAAATACCAGTACCTTAGACTTCTCTTCATTCTCTCTGTAGAACTCTGCCATCTGCTCTTCCCTTTCCTCAATGACATCCTTTAGTGTATCCACTTGATAAATCAAATTGTTTTTCTCATTATCTAGCTGAGCATTGGAAACCATAGCTTTCTTGTACTTCTCTTCAACTTCAGCTAGAGATTCCTGCATAGATGTTAGAAACATTAGCATTAATTCCACTGTTTGAGGCATTATGTGAACATAATACTGAAGAGCTTAAACTTGTTTAGAGCTAAAAATCATATCAACATTATAATTTACTAAATATTGTTTGTGGACATCCTTTAGAAATAAAAATTCAGTGGCAGGAAGCTTCTATTTAGTTTACAGAGTTAACTGCAGTGCAAAAAACTTTTGAAAATTTATTCAACAAACCACAGAAGAAGTTTTAGCCTGCTTTTTTCACTGTCGCACCTTCCGGTCTTACTACTTTACTATGTCTGCCTTTGAAAGATTAAGAGCTATTTCTCCCTTAACTATGCAATTTTTTTTTATGTTTATGTCACAGCCTCAGCATTTGTTCAGTGTATGCATATGTAAGCATTCTAAGAAATTGAGTATAATTACAAAATTGTTAAGAGCTGAAATGATTAACCCACTTAATCATCTAAAAGTATGAAAGAAAACCTCTGTATAATTAAGAGTGATATTAACTGATGAATTTTTCTGGAGAGTTAAAAGTGAGATATTCTACCACATCAACATAATCACAATCATTTAAAAGTGCTCACTGATTTACACCGCAGAACCTGAGTTTTAATGTAGTCACATGTTTTAGTAGTAATCCCATGTGGTTCTGGAAACATCAGTATTTAAACAGAAATTTTGGTGCCTCTAACTGCTTAGCTATTTTACAATTTGAGGCACATACATCTTATTTCTTGGAAACTCCACAGTTTTTGATTCATATACTTTATATTAATCTGTCTAAATGAGGTCTCTGGCTAACATGAAAGTCCATACATACAGAATGCTACATATTTACTCAACCACTCTGACCCAATTCTTCTCTGTCCTTTGCTTACATGATTGATTTTACCCTATTTTCAAGCACAGTAGCAACCGTCAACTACCCAAAGAATGGAGAAACTATTAGCCGATTTATAACCTTGAAATACGCAGTGATTAAAACACAGAATAATTTCAAGTGCAAAATCTCAATATCATACAATCATATGAAAGATGGAAAAGACCTGTTAGATCATCCAATCCATCTTCTTGCCAGTCTAGGCCCAATTCCCTCTATACATTCTCTAGCATTCTGTTGTCTAGTTTTGAAAGTCTGAACTGATGCCGTTTCCACCAATTCCTCTTTCTGAAGGAGACTATCCCATAATCTAACACATTTTCACTAACAGAAAGCTCTTTCTGACAGCCCAAATCTTCCTTTTCATAATTTCATTTAATTATGTCTATTCATACTTCCTCCTCCCACTTCCAGAATCCAGAAATCCTGTGCTGGAGAAACACCATACCTCAAGCACCTTTCCCAGAATATAATTTCCAGAAATCACACTGAATTAGAACAGTAGTATTTAGAAGAAATTGGTAGCTAGATCACAGAATAATTGTGCAAGGATTAATTAATGGATTAAACTTGCACAACATGATGGAAGAAACATTCATTTGTTCTGTTTTCCAAAAGAAAAAAAAAATAATATCCTCAAAGTGGAAATCATATATATCAAAAGATAAAGACATTAAGAAAAAATTGCTGGTAAGGAAATTGTTCATGTGCCTCCATCCTCTGGGAAGTAGCAAACAGTAATCAGATATTGAAGTCAGCATGGAACAAAAAAATATCTATATCTATTTATCTATATAAAAATATAAATAAAATCTACATACAACTATGTACAAAGGAATTTTTAATTTTAGATTACGAGTAGCATGAATACAATTTCTCCTGAAGTCATTATGGTGTTTTTTAATGAAAGGTGAATCCACTAATTGTTCAAAACTAAGAGTTTGCCTTTCAGATCTCATAAACAGTACTCTTATTTCTTCTGCTTATGAAGTGGTGGTTCCTCTCAGTGAACATGCACTAATTCCCCGGCAGACACATTCATAAGACTTTGTGCCCATGAAATGGGCATCAATTTAATGCCATTCCTTAGTGAGATCAAATAAATTTATGGCCTGTAGTATTTCCAAATAATGTTTAGATGGGGGAGGAAGGCTTAAATGGAAACTAAAAAGAGGAGTCAAGAGTGAAATGCCTGAAAGTTGCAAGGAAACGCTGAAAAACATGGTAAAAGCGGCAAACACTATATGAAACCCTCATCAGATCTACTGAGGAAAGTAGAAAGAATCAAACTCTGACAAGTCAAGTGTAAAAATACAATTAGACTAAAAAAGAATTTGAAAACCAACTTGCAAGAGACACATAAAAACAGCAAAAAAGGGTTATTAAGCACATCAGAAGCAAGAAGCCTCCCCACCCCGCAAAATCAATGGGACCATGGGATGAGTAAGACATTAAAGAAGCACTCAGTGAAGACAAAGTTGTTGCAGAAAAGCTAAATGAATTTTCAGCATTAGTCTTCACTGCAGATGATGTGAGAAAGATCCCCACAGCTGAGTCATTTTTTAGGAGTCAAATTTAAGGAATTGTCCCTGAATGAAGGGTTAATAGAGGAGGTTTTGGAATAAATTGATAAATTAAACAATACGTCAGCAGGACCAGATGACATTTACCCAAGAGTTCTGAAAACACTCAAATACAAAAATGTGGAACTGTGATATGTTACCTATCGCTTGAATCAGCCTCTGTACCAGATGACTGGTAAATAGTTAACGTAATGCTGATTTTTAAGGAAGGTTCCATGGTGATTCTGTCAATTTCAGGCCTGTAAGCCTAACCTCAGTACTAGGCAAACTGATTGAAACTATAATAAAGAACAGAATTATCAGAAACCTGGATGAACACAATATGTTGCGGAAGAGTCAGCATGGCTTTTGTAAAGGGAAATCATGCCTTGCCAATCAATTAGAATTCTCTGAAGGTATCAAACATGTGGATAGGAGTGATCCAGTGGATATAATATACTGGTCTTTCAGAAAGCCTTTGACAAGACATTACTACAAACTGGAAGTAGACATTGAAATTAACTGAAGAAATGTAGCCTCCTGTGATAGATCCTGAGTTAGTACTCTCATTTCCATCCAGAATTTCACCATTCCAATTGCAAGATTCAAATGCTTGATTGGACAGAAGCTTTTGGAGGCCACAAAAAATCTTAAGAAGAAACTATTCCACTTTCTCTGGAATAAAAATGTGGATGATTAGAGCCCGGCACGGATACAAAAAGGTAGATCCACATTCCTAAGAAATGGTCCATGGATACGTGCCTCGCATATAATGTGGATATCTGTGGATTTGCAGGGCTCTACTCATCTGTCGAGCCCTGCGCAGATACAAATATGTGGCTCCACATCCTATCTGCATCCGCAAGAAATCATTCGCAGATATCCACATCTCATCTGCTGATATCCACAGATGTCCCATCTTCTATGGATGATGGCTCTTACAGACAGCAGATTCTGTAGAGATACCAGTATTATGGGGGGAACAAGATGAAAAATGTAAATAGTCTACATGCAACTCAAAAAAGTTACTGGAGTATAAAGTCACCTCAAATTTTAGCTAACAAAACTAAAGAGGAGAGGCTATATGAATTAGTCTAATTGGCCTGAGGAGAGAGGGGATCAATGGAGGCAGATGGCACATTGTAGACCTAGGCCCAAGAATCAGAAAGCCTGAAAAATATAGAATTCCCCACAGATAGAATTGAGGGTAGATGAGAATGGTGGCAGAAACCACACATAACAGAGGTAGGTTGGGTGGAAACAATGGACATTTTCTATCTCTTGCAGAAATCTTTCAATCTGCATATTTCTCAGCTATCCTACAGAACTCAAAGGGTAAGCACCAGCCTTAGGAACCGGAAAGGGGTGAGCTAGTAAGTCACTGCTCCTCCACTATCAGAAAAGCATTCCTGGTATGGTTCCCAGACAGCTCTGAAAAGTGCCTAACAGAAGACTGCTATGTAGACATCAAAAACAATAAGATAATTTCCCTGTTAAGATGAGGGAGAGTGTTACGGAGAACCATTATCTCACAACTGGGGGCAAAATAAACAGAGAACATGGTGCAGAGCCGAATTTCTCGAAAAGACATTTCCTAGGTCTTGAAAGGGGGAAAAGACATGTAGCTGCCTCTGAGCCAAAGCTGAAAGAAGGACCCAATAATAGTAAATGTCAGGAGATTGGCATTCATAAGAAATAGGTACAAACTTACATGTCAGCTCTGAATATGATCATGCTACTGAAAAAAAAATCATTACACAATTATAACTTGCACTTGTGCTTATCTATCTTAAAATTAGATCCCTTAATGATTCTTTTAATATTACAACAGTAATAAGAGCAATCACTTCTAAATCTGATCTCAGCCAAGCAAAGCTTCTAGAATGTTAATTTCTATGATAGCTTGTATTTTATGGTAAGTGAAAAGCAATTGTATTATTATCAGCAAGTAAAACATTCTTAATGATTCATAATATCACTTGTGAGCTGCAGACAAGCATGCACAAAGAACTTCATGTTAATTAGCATTAAGCCCATTTTGAAAATATTCTATTAGGTGCAGAGCACAATTAACAAAAAAGGTATGTCTTTCAAGTCGTTAAATGACAAAGGCCTGTCACTGCAATGCGTTTTGATATGATCAAGAAAACAGAGGACTTTTAGAATAGATACTTTAAAAGTTAAATTATAAAAACTTTATATTTATACATTAAGTTGTAGTTCAAGCTATAGTTACAGTTATCATAGAATTTTTGATCTGCATCTACAGTAGCATGAGTTCTTAGGCCACAGATTTTGACAGCAATCAAAGGGAGATACGCAAGCTACATAACTCGTGTATCTCCCTTTGACTTCCTAACGCCTACTCACTGTGGTGTCTTCAATGTGCTGAGTCAATGGGAAATGCCCTCCTGTCAACTCAGCACTAGTTTTCTTGGATTAGTTTTAACGTGTTGACTTCCCGATCGATTGAGCGGGTCTTCACTGACCATCAATTGATCCGGATAGATCAAACTGACAGTAGCAAATTTGCCGTTGTCAGAATAGACCTGTCCTCAGAGACAGATATCCTATAGATCTGTCCCCATTACGGAAATTTGTAAGACTGCATCAAGGATTCAGTAGCCTACAATCAATCAATCAAAATAATGTTTTGACCATTTTACTGTGAAGCTCATTAATACACTTACATCAAGGAAATACAAATTATGTACTTCATCATAGCTTCAAAACTGTTTTTCTGATCTAAGCTTCTTCACCCATTCTCTGAAAAGGAGATGGGCTAGCACACAACAATGAAATGCTGGCGTTATAATGCGTGACTTCCCTTTTATTGGACTAATTTACATATTCTCTATAAATCTGACCTCAAGAAGTCTAGTAAACAAACCAAAATCACTGTGAAATATGACTTAGGTGAGATTAAATTCCTTTTGATCATCAAAGCATCTTTAATTGGTGTATGAGAGCATGTGTGTGAGCGCACACATGCGCAACAGAAATAATTACATATTACATATTTTCATATTTAAATACAACTATTTACAAGAAATTTTAATGCAGGCATTATGAATGAAGATACACAAAAAGATTTTCTGCTGCATTCAGTTTCTTCGGGGCATAGCTGAGAAAGGGAGAGGACATCAGAATATAAAGTAATAGCAAGTTATTTTTAAATAAATTAATTGGACAGAAAACAAAAGATAATACCAATTCTATGTAAACCAAATGGTAAAGTAATTGTACTTTAACTACTAAGCCAGATATTGTTAACTATGACAATGAGAACCTAGCATGTATGACAGAAAAAGATGGCCTCCGAGTACCAACAATGTCTACTAAAAAAACCCCACATCTCTCACTTGATACTAGTTTATTGGTAGGCCATAAAGCTTCACTCCTGAATCCAATACACATGCCACTGTGTATATTTTTTTAAAAAATTAAAAATATTTTCAACAATCTAACAGTTTCTGAAATTTATAAATTTAATTCTTGACAAGTTCCCTACTTAAATTACTTTTTTTTTTTTTTTTTGGTCAGAACCATATCCCATTCCTTTCTTTTTTCACACATTCTATTGATTTTTAATCTGAATTTATTTTCCAATAAAATATTAAATCCTATATAAAGCTTGAATTGGTTTTCATCTTATTGGTGCTTGATATAAACAATTGTAAATACTTAAGGCTACTTTAATGTAAGGCTAATGAATAATTTTGAATCTACAGGGAAATAGTGAATTTTAGTAATTTACATATGAAAAATAAATCTGATCCATCCAATGCATTGCAGGTTAAGCACATGCTTCAAAAATAAATATATTAAAAAATCCAGTTAGTAAAGCTATGTGCAGTTAGTGGAACTGATGAAATCTCTATAACCGACATATATCCATACAGAATGCATGCTTGGGATGGTGAGCCCTTATACCTTTAGCTCTTTAAGTCCCTGCATGTATCTCCCCTCTACATCTTGTATCTGGTCCTTAAGTTCATAGATATCCTGCAGGACATAGGAATGAACCATTGCATAAAAGAGGGAAAATAGTTTACAGCTGAAACATTTATGAAGAAAACAGCATTTAAGTTTTGCATATCTTTCAGTCAAATGCCTAAGAATGTAAAATAAAAAATATACAGAACATATTTAACACAGAAATTAAAAACAATCCTCAAATTGGCGAAAAACTGACATTTTTATGTAACCATTGATTGAAAACAACTAATATTAATAACTACTCAGTCCCATTTCTTAAATCTATCCACTGATTTCTAATGTTATTAAAATAAAATTTGGTTCATTTCTCAACTCCCAGTGCCATAAATGTTTACATGCGTAAGGAGTATCATTTACATAACATACATCAATATTTTCTCACTGTCATCAAAATGTTGTCACATTTTATTTTACTATGGCAAAAAAGGAAAAAATCCCATCTCCCTCTTTACCATCCCATTATATTAACCATAAACCCCTCATGCAATTTCAAATCAGTAATGCAATTTACCCGCAATTCACTTAATGAAACATCAGGATCCACCAAACTGCTTGTATCCCCACTTCCTCGTCTGGATGAGTTTCCACTTAGAGGGGTTGTACTTGCTGAATTGCGAGATGACGGCTTAAAAAAAAAAAAAGAACAAACTACTTCAGGATTCAAACTGTGGTATCTTCTGAAGTGGTACCCTCCCTCTCTGTGATGTTCCTCATACTTCTTATAAATTGCTTGACAATTAAACAACACTAACAAAACGCATTTTAAAAATCCTGTATATTTCACATAAAATTTAGGTTTGCTGGCTCCATATATTTGCTATAATATATGGTCTCTTTTGTTGATGAGATGTTTACAAAATGCTTTGGTTGAGGTGATGTGACAGTGAAGAAAAAAATAGAGTGCAAGTATCTTATCAATTATCCATAATATTTTTATTTATATCCTACAGAAACTTCAAGTTCTGTGCGAAGGTGCAAATAAAGGGACAGGAACAATCATGTTAGCTAGGCTCTAGATAGAGCTTTACAAGTGTCATTTTGCAAAGTAATACTATCAAAGTATTAGGATACAAACAGTACTAAAAGCATGTGGCATTATACATTTTTCAAGATATTTCAAAACTGACTATAATTAAAGAAAACAGACCATTAATCAGTTTTTTAAATAAAAAACAAAAAACTTACCCGTGTATAAATTTCAGAATGTTTGTCACACTTCTCTTCCAGCTGGAAAGAGAAAAAAGTTATTTTAATTATTAATATTGTGACTGAACAGCTGTAACACCTTTGTGTTCATCAAGTATAATGAGATGTATATAATCCACAGGTTTACAAAAAAAGGTTAACAACCATCCAAAACTTAATTGTTCCGCTTAAAATAAAATTTCTTATTTTAATTGAAAAATTTACAAATTAATGCTTATGATTAAAATTAAAGCTTCAAAAATTTTAAATAAACTTTCAAATAAAAGCCTTTGTTAATATTAGAGAACTAAGAAAATAAATTATTTTCAGTATTATAAATCTCAGTGGCGATTGTGATAAGCAGAATAGCAAACGCTAACCTTTTTGGAAGTCTCTTTTGTTGATGAGATGTTTACAACACATTTTAGTTAAGATGATGAGACAGTGAAGAGGAAAAATTAGGGTGCAAGTGTCTTAGATCAGAAGTGAAATCAATTTGAGTGTTTTATAATCTAGTTACCAGAAAACACAAGTCCACATCTCATACATCACAATATTTGGTAGAACTGGCAGTCATATCAAAATATGAATAACTGAAGTTAAAGACATGATCAGAATGGGCTATTTTTAATAGCCTGCTATTTCAATATTTTAACAATATTAACATTAATATTTAACAATTTATTACAATATTTTAACTAATAAAGCTTGACCAAAAAACCAAACAAACCAAATCTGTTATAGGAAGACCATATGTACTAAACTTTTATATAAATTTGTTAATTTTATTATAAATAAAGAGACTTCTATCAACATTTTCTTCAGTGAAAAACCCAAATGAAACATCAGACTTAAAACATTACAAATGTATGCATTTTAAATAAGTATAAGTAGCTTTCTCAGAGTAACATCCATTAATTGTCTTCCACACAAATGTTGGATTCTTTTTGCCCAAAACTAATGAAGAAGCGGTTAGGAGGATTTGAGCATTACAGCAGAAGCAAAGTTCATAGACATCAGTTCTCCATGTCTCACATAGTTTCCTGGCTTCATCTTTAGAGCTGCCACTGCAGCATATATTGTTACCCCAAACAGCAAGCTATTAAGACATTCTACAGATTTATTATCGAATAGAGATTATGTCTCAGAATTGTAACTTGCAACTCCCTTTTCCCAAGATCAACTGTGGACCTGCACTATATTGTTTTAACCCAATCTTCCTTACAGAGTATTATTAAAAAATGTTAGTTACATAATTTTTACTGCTACCATGAAAACAAGAATTAAGTATCCATTCACACAGCACAATTCCGGTAAACAAAGAAACAATGTTGTTACTGATATCACCACACTTGCACATCCTTTTTGCCAGAGAACCCTAGTATCAGTAAAAGTATTAGAAAAATTACTGGCTGTAATTTCAATTTGAAACAGAACACACATTGCAAATGGTATCTATTCATGCTTTGAACACAGCTGCATGCAGTAATGGTGAATATCATATATGGTAATATCTATAATAATAATGCACTATTTTTCATCTGAACAGAAAAAATATTTTGCTAGTTTTAAGTGTGGTTCTACTCTTACAAGTTATTGTGAAATTGGTACTGGGGAATAGTCATTTACTGTGTCTGAATGATCCGGACAGTTTATTAGAAAAAAGGAGAGCTGTTTAGCACCAGTAATAAAGAATTTTTTTGCATCAAATTCTTTTCTCACTTAAACTGAGGGTAGAATGTCCCCCTGCAATTGGAATTAAGATAATTTTGTCAATACATGAAAAGCAATAGAATCCAGTTTATATTCTCATTACTGTGTGGCCACAGCATGCCTAGCAGCATAAACTTTTTTTTTTTTTTTTTCCCCCAGGGGGTAGGGTCACTAAAGCAAGCAGGTAGTCTCTGAAAACACTCAAGGAATAACATTTTTTGAGCAAAAGGGTGCCAGTTTTTCAAAGTCACTTTATTACAGACTAGGACCACAGTTTACTCTCAAAGCTGTTTAGGCTTTTTATATCAAGGACACTCCGACACCGTACGTTCCATATGTATTTATAGCATGTAGTGTTCTGTAGCCATGTTGGTCCCAGGATATTAGAGACACAAGGTGGGTGAGGTAATGTCTTTTACTGGAGCAACTTCTGTTGGTGAGAGATGAACTTTCAAGCTCTCAGAGCTCTTTTTCGAGGTATGTATTGCACACCCACAAATGCATGCATAGCATGTTAGTGATTCTAGTACATGATTATATATAATACACAAAACCATTAGATTGTTACAAATTCATGTACATCTCTGGCAAATGACAAAATTATTTTCTGAACCAACCGTGTTGAAAAAGGAGCATTCCAAGAGACAAAAGAGTGGTTTTTCATTCAGTGAGCTTCCGTTATTTTCAAATAAGAAAACTGGCAGTCAATTTTAAAAATAGCAACAAAACATTCACTATTGTGTAAATTCTATTGTTCTGAGGTGTGGGTTGTTTTTTTAAATGTCAGGCTAATTTTTTTTCCCAATAAATTAAGAAAACTCATCATCAGTACACCCAATGTATTCACTACAATATTATAATATGCATTACATTACACTCACACTGTTTAAATCTGGGATACTGACATCGTCCACATCAGAAACAATGCTCCCCCTGCGATTAGAACGACTAAAATAATCAGCTGCAGTTTCACTTTGATCAGAAAAATCAGTCGACTTCAAAGCCAGATTAAAAAAGAAAAAGAAAAGATGAATGAAGAGTAGAATGGAAAACATTTTTACTGAATAAAGACAAGAAAAACCCTTTCCATTATAAGGTACAATTATGTTTCAGTATAAAATTAAATTAAAAATATCAATTACTGCAATTTGCTCTTGGTATTTCTTAAGTTTAATAACGATACAACTGAATTCCTCTTCTTACTCTTTTAGATTTGAAATGTTTTAATTTAAATGTTCCTATTTAAAGACTTATACATGTATACTGGTTTTAAGTGCACAATACCGATACCGTTTTTTGTCAAGAAAGAATTTGTCTCGGATCTACTTCTTTCCATGTGATATTCAATAATTTAAGTGTATTCTTAAATTATGATTTACAGCATTTCTAAGGCTACTGATGTCTTCCACTGAAATTGTCCCTTTTTCAAGCACTCCCTGATGTTGATCATTTCATCTCAGAGCTGCAGATGTCATTAGAGCTATGAGTATGACTTTTGTTTAAGATGGGCTGATATGACCCAAGGTATCTAAATTAAAAATGCCATTTGATCCAACATGCTTGTTCTCTCTTGGTTTGTCTTCATCCTATTTTCACAATTTTTATCAATTTTTAAAAATAACGCTTGATAAACAAGTAACTGATGTAACCTGAGTTCTTTTGTATTGTGACTCATTTGCTTTTCTCATTTTATGTTTATGGCCCTTCACATAAAATATTTTTGTCTGAATCCTTGTGTAGTCATCTAAAAGTGCTTTGGATTATAGCAGAAGATATATTTTAGTCATTGCTACATGGAGTCCATGATTTTCACAGATTTTTAAATCCCAGGGATTAAAAAAATCCATGCCTTCAAATCCATAACTTAAACTGTTGGAATTTAATTTGTGGTTATGTGGATAAATAATACAAGAATGAACTAATTTTGCTGAAGAACATGAAATATGTAAAGTTGAAAAGTAGACTGTACAAAAGGTTGAGAAAATAGGAGCTCAGCATTAGAATGCTCAGAAGGATCAGATAAATTAACTTTCCATGAAAAAATTAAATATATAATTACTATACTGTGTAGTAACTGAAGGCCCCAATCAATGCCTGATTGCACATACCCATAGGAAGACTACAATCTGGCGCCCAAAAACTAACAATCTAAATATCACAAGGACAGAAAAATGGCATGTAATTTCCTAGGGATTTAAAAATGCAAACCTTAAAAAAAACAAATTCTGTGGCATCATATTGACACCCACACAGGTCATAAGCAAGACTGGAACCTTTCAATCCACTGCACAGACTTCTGATAGTGCTAGTAAGATGACATCTTAGGAGGACCTGCGCTAGTGGGGGATGAGGTTCACATTTTACCAGTGAGTTTCTAAGGCTATGTACACACTACCATTTTTAACGCGCAATAATCCTCTTCCGCATTAATTCTCCCGTGGCTGTTGTTGCGCGAGATCGCGTACACACTATGCTTGCTCTAACGGAACAAAGCCCCCCCCCTTCTGAGCGCAGTCCTCCAGGAAAGCGAAGGGGATTGTGGGTACGTATCCCAGAGTCCCCAGTATCATCTCCCGTGGTGCATTCCGCTACTGACGCTACCCAGCGGTTGCCAATAGCAACGAGCGCGAATTTCAAATTGAAGCAACCTTCTTCTCGGCACTGCCTTTTCAGAATCGACATGGATTCAGCTGTGATCTTGAATGCTGCCTTCAGCATTGTGAACACAGCCCAGATTCTGTTGCGGTTTGCCTTTGGCTATGATTCGGAGCATGACACGGATGACTCGGTCTCGGATGATGACAGCATTGAAAACCAAACGGACATTCTGATCAGTTTCGCGGACCAGCAACACAGCCTGAACCGCCGTGTTTGGTCCCGGCAGACGAGCACAGACTGGTGGGAACGAATCGTCCTTCAGCTGTGGGATGATGATCAGTGGCAACAGAACTTTAGAATGCGGAAAGCCACATTTATGGAGCTATGCCAGGAGCTTGCCCCTGCCCTTCGATGCAAGGACACGAGGATGAGACCCGCCATGACCGTGGAGAAGCGTGTGGCTATCGCACTTTGGAAACTGGCGACTCCAGACTGCTACCGCTCGGTCGCAAACCAGTTTGGGGTTGGACGCTCGACCGTTGGAGTGGCACTGTCACAAGTATGCAGAGCCATCAACCGTATTCTGCTCAGGAGGATGGTGACCCCGGGAAACGTGAGGGAGATCATCGCAGGATTTAATGAGTTGGGCTTCCCGAACTGTGGGGGTGCAATAGATGGGACTCACATCCCTATTCTCGCTCCCGACCACCTTGCCTCTGAATACATCAACAGGAAAGGATACTTTTCGATGGTTCTACAGGCACTGGTGGACCACCGTGGTCGCTTTATGGACATTAATGCTGGCTGGTCTGGAAAGGTGCACGATGCACGCATCTTTAGAAACTCTGGACTATTCAGAAGGCTACATGCTGGCACATTTTTTCCAGACGAGAAAATAATTGTGGGCGGTGTAGAGATGCCAGTGGTGATACTTGGGGACCCCGCCTACCCACTGATGCCATGGCTCATGAAGCCGTACACCGGGAAGTTGGATCCTGACAAGGAGCGTTTCAATTACCGGTTAAGTAGATGCAGAATGGTTGTGGAGTGTGCCTTTGGCCGTTTAAAAGCGCGCTGGAGAGCGCTGTATGGCAGGCTAGATCTCCACGAGGACAGGATCCCATTAGTTATTTCGGCTTGCTGTGTTCTTCACAATATATGTGAAAGCCGGGGGGAGAGATTCAGGAACTCTTGGACCACTGAGGCACAACGTCTGGAAAATGCCTACCAGCAACCAGACACGAGGGGTATCCGGGGGGCGCAGCTAAGGGCAGTTCGCATAAGGGATGCGTTAAAAACCCATTTTAGTACTGTTGGTTAAAATTGTACCTTTGAATATAGTTACTAACCATTTCCTATATGTTTCAACTGTTAAAAATTAAGCTTTAGAAATTTTGTGTTTTTCCCCTGTAAACATTCATTGAATCAAAAACCGTTAATGTTAAATTAATGAAACAAATAAAGAAAGTCTGATTAAGTTTAACAAGGATTCAACTTTATTTAATTAACATTGATCAAAACTCGGGTTTGAGGGGAGTAGGGACTAAAGGTGGGTGTAGGTGCGGGACTCAACTACATATGTTGGGGGAGGGGTTCTGTTAGGGTTACACCATGGATGTCCATGGTGGTCTAAAAACTGTCTGGGGGGGGAATGTGGCGTGGATGCACTGAAAGGCATATGAGGCTGATGATGGGGGGTGCGAGCCTGTAGCAGACCGACCATGGTCTTGAGGAGGTTGGTCTGCTCCTGCATGATGCCTATCAGGGCATCCTTCTGCTGCTCTCTCCTCGCACTGCTCTGTCTCCTGTCCTGCCTGCACTGCCTCCTCCATTGCCTTGTCTCCCTCGCAGAAGCCTCATGGAACTGCATGAGCTCCTGGAAGACGTCTTCCTTGCTCCTGCGAGGCCTCCGCCTTATCCTCCTCAGACGCTCAGCTGCAGCTGTAGACTGTCCACCGAAGGTCATTCCTGTTCAGATATGAAAAATGTAGAATGCCGCTATTGTTCTCGCCACGGTCAGGAGCAAATGATGTTGTTCTCCCCACACATTCCTTCAATACACAAGAGGGGACCTATGGGGGGGGCGGTAACAGATTTCCCAAAGCTTGGTACGGGTTGCAGAGCTAGTACAACGGAGAGTTGACTATTGCCACACCAAGTTCTGATCCCGTGCCCGAGATGGCTGAAATAGAGGCAGATCTCACACTGCTTAGAGTGCCTCTGCAAGCGAGAATGCATCTCCTTCATGTTGCCGACTTCAAGCCGGGACCTTACGCTGCAGGACTGTGCGCAGCAATGTTGCCCGCAGGAGTGCTTGCGAGTCTGAAAGGAAGAGTGTCCCTGAATGGTGGAGTGCAAAGGAATGCTCTACCATGTAATCTCAAGAGAAGACTCTGGAAATATTTGGATGACGCGTTCAGTGAGTTGAAAGGGAACGACTACTTGGAAATCGAGGCATACATCGATGACGTTTTTAAGTAATGCTAGTAACACCTTTACAGTTCTGTAAGGAACAGAACTGAGGACACCGAAAACAAAAACCCCTTGCAAAAAAACCATGTCTACGCTGAGCTGTAGCACCTAGAATAGAGGACATTGCGAACGGGACTTACCAGAGCTGCCTTCTGATGATTCCTGGGTAGGCGTGGAGAAGGAATCAGTGGAGCTTGTTTCTGGCTGGGTGGAAAATAACTCCTGGCTCCCCGGGTCAGTGGCTCCGTTCTCTCCGTCCTCGTAGTCTTCTTCTTCTGATTCCTCGTCCACAATTGCCTCGTCGCCTTCTGCTTCCTTCTCTGTTTGGGGTGCAGTCTCCGAGGTGTCTACCGTGCAGTTCGGGGTGGTTGTGGGATCGCCGCCCAGGATCGCCTCCAGCTCCTTATAGTACTTGCACGTTGCTGGCGCGGAGCCAGAGCGCCGGTTAGCCTCTCTGGCTCTGTGAAATGTTATCCGCAGCTCCTTCACCTTTGCCCGGCACTGCAGGGTGTCTCGCTCGTACCCCTTTTCGGTCATGGCTTTGGATATTTGACCGAAAATGTCAAAATTCCTCCGGCTGCCACGTAACTGTGACTGCACGGCGGACTCTCCCCAGATGCCGATCAAGTCCATCACCTCTGATGCTGTCCAGGCTGGAGCTCGTTTGCTGCGGCGCGACGACATTGCGAGCGAAGCACACAGAGGCAGCAGCACCGAACAGCGAGGCAGAAGGGAGAGTGGTGAATTCAAAAATTCGCGGGACAGAAGAGGAGGTCGGGAAAAATGACGTCACGACGATAGAGTACAGGCGGAAGTGCAGAAGGGATGGAATTTGAATTGTGGGCCATTTCCGTTATATTCACATTGCGCGATAAGCGTACACACACTGGCAATCGCGCAACAACTATTCCGCGTTAGCAGCAACCACGCTCGTTTAGGTGGTTTACATTTTGCGCAAAAAGAAGGGACTTAACGCGGAATAACTGTAAGTTGTGTGTGTACGCTCTGTTTGTTATTGCGCATTAAAGGGCTTTATCGCGCAATAACTTTGTAGTGTGTACAAGGCCTAAGATACAAGAGGAATAATAAGATTCAGAAATCTAGGTACCATTCCAGTTTCTGGAGGGGAGTGTATTTTAATAATCAGAACTTCTGTCCGAGCTTCCTCCAAGAAGAACACTTTCTTCCTATCCCAGTCCTATGTCTCATTCCATTTGTTCATTCAGCTTCTATCCCAGTGCACCTCAACATGGCTCCCAGTTCGACTGTGTCTCCCAAATCATCATCAAATATCTTTACTCACCCAGTCCTAGTCTTCACCCCAATTCACAATCTCCTTGTACAAGCCAGTCCCCCATCCAGGCTCTTCTGAAGTCCAGGCTTATCCATATCCCAGCTCCTTCCCAAGTGGTCTCCTCTTTATAGAACCCACATTGCATTGCCTCAACCCCCTCTGAGGCTGCTTATCACAATCTACTGTCTCCACTGGTCTGGCTCTCATTCATGTCCTCTTACAACATTCAAGTTGGCATGCTTCCTCCTTCATGTTGCTTGTGTTTAGCAGCGTGGACACTGAGTGTATAGTAGAGAGAGTCTTCCTCCTCTGTCTTCCCGTGTTCAGCAGCACAGACATTCACAACAGCCAAGAGCAACAATTACATGAAAGTCCTATTCGCTCTCTGCAACCCTGGGCTGTAGCAAGCTCAGTACAGATGAATTCATGTGAATGTATCTGCTTAATTCTAGCATGTCTCTACTTAGCATATGTGAACTAAGCTTTTTCTAAAGGATTATAAATTGGCCAAATTTCAGGGGCTTTCCATTAGAACAGAAAGAACACTGCACTTTTCTGTTAAAAAAGCCATTCCCTGACAAATTTCAAATCCTACTCCAAAACATTGAGGTTCTAGAACTTCAACAAAATGGAGTTTTTTAAGTCTTGCAAAACAATGTATTTTTCCTTAATTTCATTCTCTGAAACAGCTGAAAAAGTTTTGCTGAATTTTTTCAAAAATACTCAGCCAGATACCTGGCATGGAAAATTTCAGCCTCGAAAGTTAAAATTTGGCAAATTTTAAGCAACTGAAAACAAAGTCTTATAATGGGAAGTTATGACTGGCAACCTCAAGTTGAGCTACCTCTACCAACTCTGGTTATAATGATATATTCCTTTAAAAACTGAATAAATTACCTCAAAACAAAGTTATTCAAAAACTTTCACACTGTACAAATACAGTCAATTGTCTTATCTGAGCTGCATTACAAGACATATATAATGATTCCATACAACTTTCCTTAAGTAATATAATGAATTACAAGAAAATACAACTCTGGCCAACGGATGCACAAAAGTTGAAGTGAATAGGTGTGTCTGCTTTCCTACTCTCATAAGCAGCTCTTCATAACTGTGGAATTGCACGTGCTACAGTAAATAAAACAAGTAGGGATCGTAAGTTAAAGATACCACAAATAGCATCAGAGAATTAATTGCATGCAACCCAGCTCACCATGCTATCCCTCCGCCCTCGGGTGGCACGATTAGAGGATGTGGTACTCTCTGTTTCATTGTCTGTAAACTGCAAAGATTAAAATGCACGTATTCACAGATGGTTAACTGCAGTCTAAACAATTTCTTTCTTGAAATAAGTAATTCATGGAATGTCAGGGAAGGAGGCACACAACATAAAACAAAGAAATGTAAAGAAATAAGTTTTGTAACCATTTCATTCTAAAAGACAAAATCTGAAAAAGACAAAATGAAAGTTTCATACTGGCTTGAAAAGTGACAAATTGTAGGCAGGCAAATAAAACTGCTAAACAGAATTGTTTTTGAAAAGGAGTACAATTAAGCCAAAAGGATGGAATATTAGATACGTACTCTAGGTTCACCTACCAGAAAACACTCAAAAAAACAACCAAAAAAAGATGGATTAAAAAAAGTTATGGGTTTAATAAAAATTCTCCTCACAACATCAAATATAATAGGGTACATGAAACCGACAATAAGAACTAAAATGGGAGCTCCAATCTTAATGGTGACCTGCAAAGAAAAAAAAATTGTCTTACTGCCCTATTTTTACTTCTCTATGATTTACAAACTGGACCCAATTGTTTTATTTATTTTAAAATTAGAAATGTAGGTGTTATCTGATCTGGAATTGTCTGTGACGGCTGCTGGAGCCTAACAAACACACGCTCAGAATAGCAGGAGGTCCTCCAGCAAAACCAAGGAAGAAGTCAGATTTAAAATGTAAAGTTTCTGACAGCAGGGGAGGTATGAGGCTGGGCTGTGCACGTGTGCCCTATACACCAGTTCCACAGTCTCATGGCTTCTGTAACAGAGAAAGTGGAATCAGGCTCTACCCTGTTGATAAACATGCAAGGGTGTTGTCAGTCATCCTGTGTACCATCCTGCTTTATATCAGTAGAAAAAAGCGTAAGTATGTGTTGTGAACTACCGATCTCAGGCCAGGGACAACTGAAAAGGAACTGATGGGGCCAGGTCACACGTGACAGATGAAGCACCAATGGTGCCGCGTGACGACCACTCTGCATGCACGACCCAGACAGACACTGCTGCTGAAAGCTCTCCGATTGACAATGCCAGGACGCACCTATATCTCAAGTGGAGCAACCACAGGCACATCACTCAAAGAACTACGCCTTCACTATTGAACCACAAAGATAGATAATATGAAGTTGCAAAGTTTTGCTTAAAGATAAGGAATTTTAAGAAAAGTTAATCAAAACAACTATCTATCTAGATATGGCCCTCATCATCACAGCACTTAAGTACCTGCCAAGGAAACGAAGAATTCTATTCCCCCTTCCCCCCCGCTTCCAGTTCTACATTGAAAGGAAGCCGTATTCCCCTCCCCGCCCCAGTGGCTATGATTTAACTGGAAGCTCTTCACCAACTCTCAGTTATGAAAGAACCTATGAATGTTAAATATCTGAAGTAACTTTTGTAAAGGCCATTGGATTTGTTTATATTATCAGCTATGGTCTGTGAAAGTTAACAAGTAATATGCACTATACCTTCCTGTATCAAGGCCAATTTCATTCTAGTTTGTGCTAAACCATGTCAAATTATGTTGTAGCAAATCAAGCTGTGATTTATCAAATGCACCACCAAGACTTGTAATGGTTCATAGGGAAATATTTATGATCTCACTAGAAATGGACTCTTCCATTTTTCCTCTGAGACAAAGGCTACCTGCAAATCTCAGGTAACACCAGCCTACCTCCTTTCTGACACATAAGAACTCTCTCTCTCAGTCTCTAATTTGTAACCAGATTAATGGGACACTTACTTTCCACATCATCATCATGCAGCCAGCAAGCCATGCCATAGCTCTCTTACTTATGAAATATCCCTTTCAATACAAATATAATGACTGTCACTCTCCTGCTCCCGCTATTAAACTAAGGTTAGTATTTGGCAACACTATCTTCATGTCTCTAGCTGAACTTTTTGAAGTTGCATCTGGTCAGTCATTGGAGTTCTATATACGAACTCGTTTTCACTATTTTAAAAAAGTATGTCATTCATTGTCAATTTTAAACTTTTTTCTTTAAGGAAAACCTTGTACAGCAACTTCTACTGTTGAACAGTTTGATCAAACATTCTCATTTTTGTTGAAACTTTATAGCATCTGATTTTAATTAATTTTTCTGAAGCAGAAACAAAAATCCATAGTTCATGCATTTGTCACTAGAAGAACTGGACTGCAAATGCTCAGATTGATTATTGTGAATTAGTCAAGTAACAAAAAAAATTACCACAAAAATCATGCAAGACGCTCACCACAGGACTACTTCGAGCGGAGCTTGCTCTTGAAGAATAACAACTGTATTCAGATGGCTATAGACAAAAATTATGAGGGAGAAGAAAGTTTTTGTGATTTTCAATCATCTTTACATTAGTAACAAATGTTTTCAGAAATGAAGCTAATTAAACTTACAGTGTGAGAGTTGTATGAACTATATAATCCATCACCACTCAACGATGCCTGGGGAACAAAGGGAATGGATCACTGTTTCTACCTACAGGGTCAAAATAATTAAAACGCAACAACCTCAAATTATACAAGATAATAATTCTAATACTATGCAATCCAATTTCACCTTTATAATATTCAGTTTCCATGTATTTGCCATGAAAGGAAAGGATTAGGGCCAAATGTGTATTTATTTTTTGGCAATATTTCCTTCCACCATACAGGGAATTTTTTCTCTGAGAGGAAATCTGACTATTCTGTTAAAAGAGCATAGTCAGATTTTTTAACAATGTTTAAAATAATATTTTAAAACATTATCTGTTTTAACACAAAGATTAAAATTGAAAATTTAATTTACTATTATTTATGCAGTTTTTCTTTTTGAATGTTATTCGGTTTGAACAACAAAACTAGACAAGTGTTTCAATTATATTTATAGTCAGTTTCACTTTCTTGTTTTCATGTACTAGCAATTATGCAGTTAGTTCCGCATAAGACTTTCTACAGGGACTTTAAACAGGGACTATGGATTTTTCTCGCATTACATCAAGTGAATTGACCTCCCCCCTCCTCTATGTGCTGTTCCCCAGTGTTTTGAATCCTAACACCTACTTTGATTTGCTGTTACAGCCTGACCTGATGCTATGTCATACACTCCCCTGCATTTAATTTCCTCCCACTCTGTAACTTTCCTATCTTCAAAGCGTCTGACGAAGTGGGATTTTCTCCCATGAAAGCTCATGCGATTAATAAATCTGTTAGTCTTTAAAAGTGCCACAAGACTCTGTTGTCTGTCCTACAGGGACACAGTTAGCTTGAGATTTCCATATTGGGAGGGGGAGGGGTGAAAGAGAGAGAGAAAAGGAAAGTAAACAAGCTCCAAGATACTACAAATCCCTTGTTAATTCTGATATTTTTAAATATAATTGTAGAAGTGTCTCTCCCATCCTTCTGGGCCTATAGCTAAGTAGCGACATGAGGGAGCACCACTCACCTTGGAAATTTCTTTGTTCCCTTAGCACGTGTTCCAGTTCCCTAGTCCGAATTTCCTCAAATGACTGTTAGTAATCTTAAGGCCAAAGTGTAGTAGTCACAATTCTGGTAGCTGGCCTGAGCTGGATTACAGCATATTATCACTAATGTCTCAGCTAAGTGAAGTGTGGGGACTGCACTCCAGGGCTGATATTTAAAAAAGACATGTATCCATGGTAATAAAGTGTCTGCAGAGATGACCTCTGCAGGGAGGCTTAAAAAGTAGCAAAAATGGGGACACAGGGTTCTATGCTGCAATGCTGGGGTTTCTGTAACTGGACTCTGCCTACCTGTTTGCAGGGATAAAAAGGGGAGAGAACTTCTTTTGAACACAGGAAATAGGAAAGAGACTGATTAAATCAGGGGTAGGCAACCCCCGGCACGTGTGCCAACAGTGGTACACGAGCCCATTTGGAGCGGCACTCGGCATCCTCTGTGGCGCCACAGAAACTGCCACTCCTCCCACCAAAAGACACTCCAAGTGGCTTCTTTCTGGGGCAGCTACAGTGCGGAGGTCCCTGCCATGTCCATGTCCCAGGCATACTGTATAGAGAAGCCGCCTAGAGCAGCTCCTCTCTGTGGTGTGCCGCTGCCAAAAGGAGTCACTCCAGGCAACTTCTTTCCATAGCATGCCTGGGGATAAGGGTCCCCAGGCACACTGCTGAGAGGAGCCACTCCAGGTGGCTTCTTTCCAAGTGTGGGCTGTCAGCACCAGCTGAGGGTCGAGGAGGAGGGGCTGGCACAGAGGCTGGGAAAGGTTGCCAACCCCTGGACTAAATGTTTCTCTATATCCCAAAAGAAGGCTTAGATAGACTGCCCAGGCTCCAAGGACTGTGATGCTACTGCAGAGTCAAGGGAAACTTGATAGGCATCATAGGGTTGAGAGTACCATACCACCTCTATTTAAAGCTGATAAACCCTTTTGTTTTCCTTATGCACACCCTGTCAGTGATGGCAGAATGGGAGCTGATAATAGTTTTTATTAACCTAGAAAAAGGCACTCTCAAGGCAAAAGTTAATCAGTCTGGAAAGGTACTTAGTCACTTTAATGCAATAGCTGATTGGACTCCAGCAAAAAAAAAAAAAAAAAAAAAGCTACAGACAATTTTTTGGAATTTCTACATTTCTGTGATAATCAAGGTCCAGACACCCTAAGTGGAGAACAGGGGTCCTGAACCCTAAAGACTATACAACTGTATAACTGGTTGTACACAATATTATTGTATATAAATATATGTAAAGTAAGGCCTCATATGAAAACTATTAATGTTCTGATCCTGATGGCTGATCATTGTGAGATGTCAAGCTGGTTATGAATTAATGTATATAAAACTGTGCTCTTAATTTATGGTGCAATATTCAGCTCCACCTCACTACAGGCAGGTATTGAAGCAATCAGAAAGGGAGTAGCCATCTCCCCAATCAGGCACTAACTACAAGTACCTACTAATGCACAACATGAAACAACAGTAAACCATTAGAGTAAGTGGCAAAACACTGAAGCAACTTGATACTGAAAAGAAAACCCTATTCTTAGAAAGCTAGGGAAGGAAGGAATTTTCCCAATCCTAAGTAACTATGCGTCACCATGCCAAAGGCTGGTCTACACTGAAAAGTTACACCGCATAGTTTCATCACTCGATGTGAAAAATCCACCCTCTAAGAAATACTGGTAAGCCAATCTGAGGGCAGGTCTACACTTAACACAGCAGCTACGTTGCTGAAGTGCTTCAATGAAGATGCTACCTATGCATACAGAGATCTTCTCCCATTTGCAGAGATAACTTACATCTAAAAGAAGCTATAGCTATGTCAATGAGAGAAACTCTCCCACAGTATTGCCAACTTCAAGAGATCAAAAAAAATGTAATTAATTTAAATGGGTAGAGCTCACAAACACCCTAATACCTCCTAGCAAAATCAGAATAGATCAGATTTGACATCCCTGATATTTCTAAAGTAAAAAGCAAGCAGAAAAAAGCCTTCTATATTCAAGCCTCTCTTTATAAAGAAATAAACCACAAGCCCAATTTTAAGTCATCTTTTAGAATATCTTCTATATGCCTGTACATTTCACCTTGGCTGAGTTATGGAAGTTTTAGCTTTATTTTAAAATACAATAAAATGCATACACAATACTCTCAAACCACAGTCATCTGAATGCAAGTTTTAAGGCAACCATGCAAATGAATGCATACGAACCAAACTTCCACTTCTTAGCAAACCAGTGTTTACAGTAGGAGACACCTATAAAGAAGAGCATAATTCTTTTTATTTAAAAAACTATTAAGACATCTAAAGTTAGCCAAACAGCTGTTTCACACTGTACTAACCCTGTAAGTCTTAGAAGTTGTCAAAGGATCACTGTATAGAGAAGAGGACTATGATGGGGGGAAAAAAGAGTTAATTTTGGCTGCAGTAAAACAAAAGGTTTAAAATCCATTGTTTTATATTTGTAATAAAGTCTAAGCACTTAATAAAACAGGTAAAACTTAGATCTATAAGAAACTTGAAAAAAGTAGGATAACATTTTAAAGAAACCATAATGCTTGAAGAATAGAAGCCTATAAAATCATAATGAAAAACAATATTTTTACAGTAAAAAAGTATATGATAAAAAGCATGAAGCAGTGGACTGAATGGTTTGGTCATACAATTTCTCCCCTTGATTACTAACATTAATTTGACCAAAGTCTATAAATAAACAGAAGTTTCTACCACCTGATGGTAAATCCAAAGTTTATTGTTATTTGTATTAGACTAGCACTTACAAGCCTCCATCAAACTATGCTCTGTACAATGCATGTGTTAAAGGTTCATAGTTTCAGACTCCTGCTCCTAAAGAAAAGACAGCTGCCTATCTGCACAGTAAGTGCTGGTTCAGGCCTAGTCTACACTATGGGGCTAAGTAGACAGGAGATTGCGTATCTCCGGTCGACTTAGTTACTCTTACTTACCATGTTGTCTTCATTCTGCTGTGTCGACTGGCAATGCTCTCCCATCAACGCAGCATTATTCCACTTGGAGGGGTGGAGTTATTGCGAAGATGTGAGACCACTTCCAGGATCGATTAAGCGGCTCTAACTGGCCACTCAATTGCTCCAGTTGCGTTGCTCTGTGAGAATCGACACAGCATTTTGAGTGTAGACATGGCTTCAGATAAGGGTGTAGACACTTATTCCACTAAGGTGTTTGCATGGGTGTTGGCACTGAAGCCAGAAAACTTTGCCTAACAGTACCCATGCGGCGATGCTCATGGCCACTGGTGCCTTGGTCCCTCTCCTTACTATTTAAGGGCAGCATAGCCCTGATCCCTCCCCTCCCTCAGCCACCAATTCCTTCACACCAAACATCATGAGATGAAACTCTGATGTAGACAGCAAGAAGAATGCGTTTTGAAATACACATCTGTACCCACATATCAAAGAACAACAGTTGCTGTTTAAGTGGATCAACACTTTCATTCTGTGACTGGCTGCAGTCACGTATTCCACTCAGGTGATTCAGAAACCCTGTAAATAGGAACTGGGCTCAATGTCTACCTAAAGAACAAATGCAGAACTGCCTTCCCAAAAAGTTTGCATCTGATATAGACACAATCATAATAGCGTAGCATTTGGTAAAATTATGTACACAGAAGATCAGGGTGCAAATGTCCAATATCAAAACAATATTGAAAAATGTGACTGATGGTGCTTGAGCGCTAGTTGAATGAGTCCATAGACTTTGTTGAGATGTGGCCTGAGCTATTCCACATGCCATTGTAATACAGGAAGTTATCTGAAAATAGTCTGAACGGAGACCACATGATCTTTCATCCTGTCCATATAGGGGACAAAGAAGTTGAAGAACATAATGCTATAGTCCTCGCCAAATAAAAAGCCATACGTTGTCTTGTATCCAATACATGAAGGTGCTGCTCTTCTGCATTTGAATGCGACTTAGGAAAGACCACCAGTAAGTGTATTATTTGGTTAAGTTGAAGCTGTGCAACCATTTCATACAAAAATTTAGGTGGCAACCCTGGAGTTTTTCCTTTGAAAAACTGAGAATATTGCTGGCTCTGAGATTAAAACCTGCAGCTCACTTATCACATCTATGGGCAGATTAACACAACAAGTTGCTGGGGCTCAAACAGAAAATGCATAAGACACCAGCACAGTATTGAGGTCCCATAAAAGGAACTGCTTCTTTCACCAGGGAAAAAGTAAACGATTCCTTAGACACCTCACTGGAGTTTAAGAAAACAGACCTCTCTTGGATCAGAGAATGGAATATCAAGATCACTGCTAAGTGGACCCTCAGTGAACTGAGCAACAGACCAGAGGACTGAAGGTGTAACAGATACTCCAAAATGCCCTGAATGAGAGCTAGCATTGCTTGATTCCCCCAGGCCAGTGATCAAACAAACAAACAAAAAAAAAAACCCCACTTCCATGTGTCCAAATAAATAACTCTAGGGGAGGATCTTCTATAATTAAGTAGCACTCGTTTAACAGTTTCTAAACAGCACTCTTCCTCTTCATCTAGCCATGTCATGAGCTGCAGACTGCTCAATGCTGGAATCCAAACTTGACCATGCTGCTCAGCCAGTAGGTTGAAATAAAGAGAAAGATATGGGAAGTCAAACAGACTGAGGTCAGATGACCAACACTGTCTTGACCAACTATGGAAAGCTGCTCTACCATGAGGTGAGGGCTGGAAAATATTCAGCAATTTATGGCTGATTACCCAAGGCTGAAGTCATGAGCCTCAGGAAGTCCCGATAAAATTTAAAATCCTCAGGTACATGAAAGGAAGAATCTGGCACTGCTGAGTGGTCTGGTTATGAAAAGGAGAAAGCAAGCTGAACCAATGAAATCTCCTGGAGTGCTGTCACAATGGTTCGGGCTGAACCAGTTTAGCAGGAGCAACCCTCATCTATGACCACAGCTCCAGAGCTTCAGGAGAAGAGGCTACCAGCAGAACAAATGACTTCACTTTAGACTAAGTCAAGAATTGGGATCTTATTAACTGTGGAACTTCCCAGGGGCTTGGAGGAAGCCACCCTGGGTAGGAGTATGGTATGGGTGGCCCCACAGAATTGAGCGAAGGACCTCAACCATGCTACCGGAATGGTGCCAATTTCCGTACTGACTGTGATGCCCAAGAAGTCTCGAGGGCTGTCAAGAGCAATAGCAATGTGAAGGAGCAGAAGATGATGTCTCTGAGCCAATCCTGAAAAACTTTCCACGTAGTCCACAGGTATCAGAGAAGTTGCCACCAGAGGGACCAGTAAGTGTCCAGCCTCATCCAAAGTTCAGCACATAGGATGCCTCATTACCAACAAAGGTAATGCAGCTGGTGCTTTAACAAATTATTGGGCTCTTGCACTCGCATTTGGTAACAGAGCAGGCATCTGTACTGAAATTCAAACCAGCACCAATCCCACAGATGCAGAGTATGCTAAAGTTATCATCAGCACCAAAAACAGTACTGTGCTAACAAGCTCCTTGATATCAAAAAGGTAGGCAACCTCCATTTTGCACCCTGAATTGGAGGAAGCACAGAAGACAGCACCGACAATAACGGCAGGCTTGCAACCAGCAGTCCAGATGGAGCTGACAACAAAGAAGCTGAACATTCATGTATTAGTGGAGAGTCAGGAACAGATGGGCTAATCAAGTCCAATGCTGCCTGATACACCATAGGAAGAAAGAGAGTCAGGGCAGACACCGACACCATCAATACTGGACTCAATGGATGTCCGTCCCATGGAGGTACAGCAGTCGATGGTAAAAAACATAGCTGCTTTCACCTCAGTATGTGAGCAGCCCTACTTTCTCACATAGTGGGTAAATCGTTGCACTCCTCTTAGAGCTCATAGACTCTAAGGTCAGAAGGGACCAAATATGATCATCTAGTCTGACCAACTGTATAATGAAGGGAAAGAGGAATATCTCTTAGCTCTGGAAAAGCCCCAGTTCATTTTATGAGACCATTGCCTAGAAAGACCAGAGGAAAAAGAACGGTCTGTCTTCATCCTGGGAGAGGAATTCAAATGTGGCTGAACAGCCCATGTCAACTCAGATGCCCTTAGGTTTGGAGGGTTAACATTAAAGAGGTCCTCAATCCTGAAGCAGCCTCATAGTCTTCCCCAGAAGGTACTACTTCAAGCAAATGTCTCCAGCCACGTGCCTTCTCTCTTGAACAACTCACGGATGGAACAACTTCCTTTAATGTGCCCTTACTCGAGGCACAAAAGAATATTGGGGAGGGGGCACTATTAGGGATAGTTAACCCACATGACAGACAATGTTTAAGCCATGGTAAGGAATACCATAAAAGGTTAAAATTTTGACCTTGCTTATTATTCGGAATTATTTCCCTGGTTTGTCTTGGGCAATTCAGTTAAAGACTGCAGTTTCTAATCCTTGAGAAAGGTTTAAGTAAACTTAAAACTCAATTTAAAAATCAAACATATGGTAATAATTTATAACCTAAACCACTTAAATTTATCTCAAAACATGCAGGAGACAAAAAATGCTTGTTATTCATCCAGCTCTACAGTGACAAAGGAAAGTCCCTGATAAATTAATGTGACCAGCACTATTAAAAAATAAGCATGCATTTGCAGTTGTGCTAATATTAGTTTTATCATTCCAGAATCTTAAGAAAAAATGTGCACAGTAAAACACAATTAAGCAGAAACCAAAGTACAGACAGACCCGAGTATGATAGGCAGAGATCGGTTTGCTATATCTAAGGCTGCTATAATTTCTTTGGTCATGGTAAAGTCCACTCTGTAAAAAAAAAAAAAAGAAAGAAAGAAAACAAAAAATTGTATAAGTTAAATGTGAACAAGAATTATATCACAAAGATGACCAGACATCCCCAAGCTTTTACAATGACATTAAATGATTTCTTTAGGGCCAGGGCTCAAACTGATGCAACTTTCTGAAGGAAAAATGGCAAGAGTTTTTTAAAGAGTACTCTTTAAAGGTTATGGAAAAAGCTGACGTGTTTAAAAGGCCTCATCCACCCCAGAGAACAAAATATGTGTTTGGTTTTTGCCCCACCTAAAACTGAGGAATGTCCTAAAAAAGTTTGATAACTGAATAATTATTAACATAAAAAACGTGACTTCAAATAATGAATCAGAATATATTTATGCTTATTTGTTTAACCTATTTCCATTATAGTTTATTGAATCAGAATTTGAAAGTAGAGAAAAATTTGTAAGTCAGTGCAAACATACACAACCTGATCTCTCACAGAGACAAAAAAGCTAGGATCCATATTTCAGGCAGAATCATTGCAACTTAATGAGAAGTAAAGAACAATATTTGCACATCCTTCTGACAAACGAGGCTATTTATGTGCATGCACACAGAGAGAGAAAGCATTCAAGTGCATGTATGTTGGGATTGAGCAACTTGTGGCTCTTTGGCAAGAGTGGCATTTTGAAAAATGTGTCAGAAACTATACAGTGCTGGGAAAATAAGACACAAGATTTCAGTACTGAAAAATGTAGAACTTCAAGGTGAGATTTTTTTCAAAGGTTCTTGGCACTGGCCTAACTGTGCCTATTTAATCAATGACTTGTATATCAGTGTTGAGACCTTTTGAAAATACTGTATTTTAATGATTAAAGATGTCCTGTCGATATCTTGTTTAAATTGTACACTTGAACATTCTACAACATCGTTTACAACAAAATTCATTGAAATAGGATCAAATAATTATGGCAACCTAATCTGCTTTACTCTGTTGCACAGTTCAATTTAAGTCACTCATTACTGACATAGTGAGGGGAGCATATATAAAGTATATTTCGCTGTCCTCATAGAACAAATGAAAAGTATAGAAAAATTTTCATCCACAAAAGTGTTACTATTGTAAATATTTGCAAAGGCCTCTTGGCGGTATACATTTTAAATTCTGCTCTGAGTTACACACACAGAATTCTGTTCACATGTCTGGAGTTGCAGTTAAACTTAGAGGAGAATTTGGCCCATACCTAAATGTCTTTTATTATAAATCAAGACAGGAGTAGCCAGTGGAGTAAATATAGATAGAATTTACTTGTGAAGGACCCTCTGCAGTTATTTACTATATTCATCACCAATACTGCATAAGAACACTAACCAACAGATCTTTGTGAGAACTGGAAGACTTCTTCTTCATACCATTAAAGTCGCTGTAAGCATGATTCTATGGGTAAAAATTTAGAAAGTCATCACTAACAAAAAATAGCATCTTCACCAGCACATAATAAAGCAACCACATAGACTTAACAAAACGCTAACCATCCTAGATAAGCATGGCCAAAGAAAACACTGACCTACCTAGTGAGAGGAATGGGGATTGGGCTAGTCTAGGAGATGCAGGTTGCTCATAACAGTAAACCCAAAAGAAGGGTCAAATGAGTGTGAATACAACTTTGCATGTCTTGGGTTATCCACTAAAAACCACCCAGTGTTCAAAACTCACAATAGTAAAAATGTGCAAAATTGAAAAAATAAGCTTAAAACGTAAAAGTATATTTCAATGTTCATTGTTTTCACTTACTTTGTAGCTAATGCACTATTTATTCAAAGTTTATGGGAGTTAATCATCACTATTTAAGAAAATTTAGTTTTAAAACAACTGTTTATAGGTCCATGTTATTGACAGAAGTGTTTTATTCTGGTCTCTGCTTAAAGGGATCTGCACAAACCCATTAACATACATCCAAGCAGGAATGGTAAAGAGGAATCATATTTTTTAATTAAGTGACTCTGATGCTTGTGGTCAAGAATTTAAGCTTTCTATTTTTTAAAGGAAAAGTACATAGCCCTTATGAGTTTGTGAACTGAACAAAACAGATGCAATATTTTTTTTCTACATCTACAGACGGACTCTGAATCAAGAGGTATGACTATTAGTTCAAGTGTCAGACACAGTACAGTGTCAGCAGACTCTGCAATGAGGAGTGGAAGAAATCCTTCCTAGCTAGGTCACTATATGGCAACAGATAGCTCCAGCCTAAAAGCTGAAGTGCCCTCTATATTGCTTGTACTCTTGTGGCTATGGGGTGAGTCACCTGGATTGCACCAGATCCACTAGTCTCATTCATAAATCCTTGCTGTACAATGGCAAGCCCTAAGTCTGTAATATTTCCAAATGGCAGAGATAAAAGGAAAAGACTTTAAAGGACCTCATGCCAATCTCATGCTCTTCAAACAGTAATAATACTAGTGACTATAACATTACCTTAAAATAATTTAACAATGAATGACATAGATGATTATTTATATTTAAAATTATATATTCCATAACTTCATTTTTTGTCAGA
>ML685756.1:2329352-2359202 GCA_007922175.1 Pelusios castaneus
TATTTATATTTAAAATTATATATTCCATAACTTCATTTTTTGTCAGAAAAGTAGTTATATGTGCACACTTCCAAAATAGTTACAAATACAATTTACTAAAGTGGTAAGACCAATTCAGTGGTAATTTTTAAGAGTTGACAATCATTCAAAATTAATGTAATCAGGTCTTTTAAAACTAGCCTTCTTTCATAACATGTAAATTATTTACATACTGAGAGTGAATGTTTTGTAGTTCTGTCCTTCACACCATCACATTGACGTATGGTCAATGAATGGTGGACACAAGAAGAATTTTAAAATGCCAAAACAGGACATCAGAAAAAAATAAAATTTAGATTTTTATATTTTATCAATAAAGAAGCCAACAAAAATTAAGAGGATTAAAAGAATCACAGATTCTACTGAGTACAACAGTCAATATCCACAGTGTAAGGAATATTATGCATCACATATAAACTGGCATTTTGGTGGGAATTTTTTTTTTTAAATTAGAGCTTCAGTTTCTTAGCACACTGTTAACAATGTTCAAATTTCTGAAAAGTGAGGTGATTTGTGAGAGCAGTAAGCTAGCCCAAGGTGACCAGTATTCATACTCCTTGAATATCAGAAATTTAGATGTTTACACAAATTCTGTTACAATAGCTGCATGAGAATGTGGAAATACGCTGGAAAAATGACTCGGTATAAATGGTACTGTAGCTGTAGGAGTCCACACTTAGTGTTGCTCAATAACAGACATCAAATTTGCTCAATTTACTGGTCAGTTAGGTGTTTTTTTGTTTTTGTTTTTTTTTTTTTGTTTGTTTGTTTTTTAAGTATTAGCCCTGGTATGTGAAAGTAAATCTGTGCTATTTCAGGTTCATAAATCAATCAAGATCCCACAACTGGAGCTTAATCAATCAATCTGTTGGTGATGCATGAACCACAAAAGCATCCAGGTCCTCTACCTATTGATGTTGGTTTTGCAATGTTATCAGAAATAAAAATTTATTCTTACCAGTCAAACAAGCAGATACAGATTTTTAGTACTCATAGGAAGCAGAACTGCAGAGAATGGTGGTGTTACTTAAGTGTCATTTTTCTGACTGCAACACGAATTCAAAGCAAAATGGAAACTGGTATCAGAACTTTTCTATATACTGCACTAATACTACAACTGAAGCCAAAGCTAGTGTCTTTTTCATTAAGACATTTATACTGCTAAGAGAAGATTGATAAGGAGAACATCTTTGTTGTTAATTAGATTTCTCTGAATATTCATCTTTCCTCCCAAACTCAGGCCTGGGTTTGTTTTAAAAATGCACCATTTTAACTAAGAGTGTGTGATTATAAACAATACTTAGATCAGACTGAAGAGTGTGGTTCCCATTAAAAAAAACCCCATATATGGGATCATAATTCATTAACAATTTCAGAGAAACATTAAAATCTGTACATAAACATTAAAAGATAGAATTGTCTAAGCTAAAAAAAAAAGCTATCCTTCATGCAGAGCCTACCCAAAAATACGACTTAAGCAATCTATAGATTCAAGCTGCAGCAGAGGATCTACATTTAATGAAATGATTTTCAATCTTTGTCCTCTCGACACATTTTCTGTCATTTGTGGAGATTGGAACTGGAAGACTACTTCCTCCTACAACTATGTTCCCATGTTGGTTTAGTGAGCTAAAACAAAATTTAAGCCACAGATTTCTTAGGGTCTTCAAATGTATTTTCACTGGAAGTAAGCTGTCTTATGCAAGTTATAACAACACTTCAGAAATTATTATTGTCCATTACAATAATCTGTTCTAGCTGAAGTAAGTGTTCAGTGTTTTATTATTTCTGATCAGCAGGTATACAAAAATGTACATTACATGAACAAGTCAAACATGGTTACACACCACAAGATCTCTCCTTCTGGAGGTGCTTGTTCTGCTCCTATGAGACCCACTGACATCCAAAGATGAGCTCTTAAGAATGAAATTGTAGAAGATTATGAATTGCAACTATATAAAAAGTAAACATTCAAAAAAAAGTGACTTTCAACTTGGAGATTCTGTATATATAAATATGTACTGAGTGCATGGTGGGCAGTGTAATGAAGTTAATTTTATGCAGTATGGAATGACAGTATAACTTAAGAGTACACTGTAGTGTCATCACTAACAAGTGCTATGAATGACTATCTCATTCGCTATTTCTAACCACACAGGCTTATGCTTTAATTGTTTTATTTTTTAAGAATGAGAAATAACATGACTACTTTGAGTAAATTATTTTCAATTTTGGAATAAATGAAGAAAGGCTAATACTATGTTTATCTACCAATTAGTTTCTCTAATTTCTGGTGTAGATATGAGCATTTATTAATGCTTTTTATCACCAGTATGGCATACACTTATACACACGTCACAAAAACACAATATAAAAATAAGATCTGACTATATATTATACATGCACACAATATTTTAGCTTTATCTTAATCTAAAGTCTAACTTGTTTCCTCATTAAGTACCTCAATTTCTTTATTTCACTTATAACCTATAAATACAATTTTACAGCAATTTAATATAACAAGTCCCACTGACATTTTATAGTGAAAAGTAGTTATTCTACACTATAGCTATTAACTTTAAATATGAACCAGACATATAAAAGTGACCAACATGCTTGATGGTTTTGAAGTAAAATATACCACCATTAATCTCATTTAGAGCAGTTTAGCAAAGCCCTTAAATATGTGCTTAACTTTTAAATTCAGTGGGACTTGCGCATGAGCTCAAATTGCTTTACTGAAAGGGGAAAGGTTTAAACACAAATTAGTATGAGTGCTTTGCAGAATCAGAGCCCTGAAAGAACTAGAAACTAAATGGCACATGGCATAGAATTAAATGCATCACAGCTTTAGTAGTGCACATATTTTAACAGATATTAAGGTATACAGAGAAATCTGTGACAAATTATGATTTGGAAAAAGCATATGGACAATTATGAGACTTGACGACTAGGGCTTTTTTGGGTACATCTATACAGCGAGTCTCAAAGCCTAGGGCAACAGACTCAAGATACAATAAAAAAAATAGCTGTGTAGACATTAGGGCTCTGGCTCCAGGGCATAGGAAGTAGGGCAGGCTTCAAAGCCCTACCTGCAACCTTTACACAGCTGTTTTTAGTGCCATAACCCTAGCCCCATGAGCTCAAGTCTAGACCCAGGATCTGAGACTTGCTGCCATTGGCTGTGTAGACATACACAGGGAGGGAACTGGGCACTACCACAACAGAAAAAATAAATGTGAGAATTGTTCTTATTTTCCAACATTGGGTAGTTAGTCCCCTTTTAGCCTGTAACAGATTGGCAGAAAGTAGCAGTAGATGTGGGTAACCTCACACGCTCACCATTATTATAAAATTGTTTTGTAAACTTTTGTTTAGTCTGTGGGGCTGAAGCCAGTGAACAGAGCGGCTTACCAACCTTTTGAGAGGGCTGCTGCTGAAAGGGAAGAGTGAAGTAGCTTAAGAATGCAAAAACAGCATATAGGAATGCCACACTGATCTCTCTCAAGTGTGAAATGGAAAGCTACCATAGGAAGGAAGGAAGGAAGGAAGGAAGGAAGGAATGCTATGGTAAGGAAGTGGGTTTGAGTGATAAGAAGTGAAGAGAGAACTAGAAAAGAAGGAAGCAAACCTTAGGTAGACGAAGAGAAGATGAGACCACAGGAGGGGGAAGTAAGGAGGAAATGAAAGGGAAACTGGGGGAGGGGAAGCCAACAAGAAAGGAAGAGAAGGGGACATGGGAGGGGAAAAAAAAGGTAGAGAAGTAGCAGAAAGAAGAGAAAATTTGGGAAGGAAGAGGACAGGGAACTAGGAGAAACATTTTTAGATCCATTTTTTTTTTCAAAGGCATTACTACCTACATCAGGGGTCAGCAACCCAAAAGCTAAGAAGAGCAATTTTAAAAAATTCCTTAAAAAAATCAAGTGTTTCGAGACCCACAATGGGGGTAGCCTCCTGGTGGGGGGAGCTGGGCCAGGGCGCCTGCCGCAGGATACCCTAGCAGGGGAGGGGGGAACCTAGAACCAGAAGCAGGCTGCTGACAGGGTTCCCAAGTAGCAGGGGGATCCTGGACCCTGGAGCCACAAGGGGGCAGCCAAAGAGGCACATGTGGCTCCGGCGCTGCAGGCTGCAGACCCCTGATCTAAACAAAGCATTCTAAGCAATTATCAAAAGGTGCTTTGTATCTGACCTCAATAGACGTGTGCTGGTAACAACAGGCAAGTTTTGAAATATCAGTGTAGAGATCATATACATGTACGATACTATGTAAGTTTATAATTCTCAGCACTTGAGCTTCAGATTTTCTTCTCCCAAAAGCAGTACAATGACTTGACTTAAGTTTTAAAATACAGTCTGTCTAAAGTTGTACTGTGCATATGCTAACACTAATTATGTGGGGGGTTTTTTAGTTTCCAAATGAAGTAAAATTATTTCATATAAGCAATATCTGAACTGCTTATGTTTCAGGACTTATTTCCAAACTCATATTAAGTTAATTATTTTAAGCAACTGAATTTATGATACAAAGACTTAGTACAAGATATCTCATAATACAAACACCATGAGATTTTAGTGATTTATTTAAAAAGATCAAGACAAATTGAAATAAAATTCAATTAAATATTGACATGAACATACTACCCCATTAACATTGATTAAAACAGAAAGCTCGTGTGAACTTTGATACTACATGCACTTCTGTACTAACCCTACAACTGCCAATACTTTGAGAAGACACCATTTCACCTGCTCCCTGATGATAAAATGAAAGCAAAATAAAATGAAACGTTTGTTAAAGAAAAGCACAACAGAGAAAAGGGGGAGTTTATAGGTTAGGACAAACCAGATAGGAACGATGACTAGACCGGTGAGAATACCTGGCCCTCTCTGAATCTTCCTGAGAAAGAAGAAATGTAAAGTTATTAAATGAAAGAAAGATTAACAAATTAAAGCAAACAAACAGAACAGCATGCAGTTCTTATTCTCCATCCAAATAAGCGTTCACTCGAAGCAAGTGAACTCATTCAAGTCAGGTGAACATTGCTTTCATTTCATTTTGATTAAGGCAAAATAGTCTATCATGCTATTTATGTTAAGAAAATGCAGTTGAAATAATGTATTTAATTAAAAGTCAAAATGGACAATCTTTTGCTGGCTGGACAGAAGAATATGATACATCTAGAACAAATGTATACGAATCTCATTAGTTAAAAAGACTAAAAAACCCAAGAATTACACTCTCGAGAAGTTTGTCAAAACAAGATTGTGAAAGTGGATTTCAAAGATACTTTAACTCAGCTAGAGATACCTTTGTACCCTAATCACCACAATTAACTTCCTACTAGGAGTACCAACCAAAATTCAACTGTACAGCTATAGGATATAATCACATTTTTCATTTGAAAACTCCTGACCCTTCAATTTTCCTGGCTTTGCCCAACTTTTGGAGAATTATGCTGTTAGATATTCTAAGATACTTTCATAAACCGAAGGACTGGGGAGGGTTTACTATAACCTGGAAATAAAGGATCTTTGTGAGAAAACTGGGAACAAAAAATAAAGAGGGGAAAAAAAAAAAACAACTATTGTTTTAGTTGCCAGAAGCCTCTTAAACAAAGTATTTTCAACCAGTTCATGACATGGTGGATTCTAAAAATGATTTGTGCCCATATTCAAAATGGGTAATACATGATACATAGCCTTTGTGGCCAACAGTGTTCTGTGCCCGAAAGTAGCCCTTCATTAAGGATTTGTAGCACTTATTTTGTTATTTACAGAAAACTTTCCGAGATATGCTTGTGCAACTTTTAGCCAATGTTCCTTTTCCCTCAGCATTGCTGTAATATATTCCAGCATGCATTATCCCATATATATTGGTGCCAGTCTATGGCAATCTTTACCTCTAAATAAATAATCATAAAAGGCCATCCTGTCTACATTACCAAGAAGCAAGCAACTCTAAGGTATCCAACGCTTTCAGTCACAGGACACAGTAAACACTGCAGTGTCTTCTGCAGGCAGATTGCTGAAGCTGGTGACTGCTGCTGGTTATCCTATATGATTCTCAATTATAAAAGGGTAGGTGTTTAGAATACATACTTTATCCAAAGATGTTAGACTCTGTTTATGACTGAAAGCAAGGAAAGTATTATGTAGAATACAAATCTGCCTAAAAGGCACCAGAAAGTCTATCAGAGGGTTAAGCACTCAAAGAAGAGTGATATCCACTCAAATGCCTGTCAGTGCAGACACAAACAGAAATCAAGACACTGAAGGTCCAGTATCACTGGGCAACCGACACCAAACAGGTGTCCAGCAACCAGTTGGGAAGCTACTTCTCCTTTGTCTCAGGCCAAGATAGGTGATCATACAATGGAACAAAAGCAGAAATCTACATACATTCACCATGTCATAACACTGGAGGTGACAAAACAGCTGGTTTGGCAGTACACTGCTGGTGTTTCAGGCTACCTCATCACAGCAGAATTAACTTTCATTATCTATGCTTTAGTTAATTCTACTCTAGTTAGCGGCTACATTGCAAAACAACATTTCAGCTACACAGTGATTTTACTTTCAGTTTATGAGCTGCACTAACTAACTGTAGCCTATATCCCTGATAGGCTAGGCAACTCTAGCTAAAAGCACCATCACACTCAATTTTAGGGTGTGTGTATAGGGGTGTACACATACACATTCCCCCAAAACCCCCAGTTGTAGTAGCACTAGACTTAACTCTCCAGTAAAGACAAACACCAACAAATAAAGTATGAGTAATAAGCACTTGGACCCTCAGATAAGTGCATTTTAAATAAACAGTTTAGGGGGCATTGACAAGATAACTGTAAATTTAGACTGATTCAGTTGTGATTTCAGCAGGATAGGCAGTGTGATATTTAACTTGTAAATCAACTTTGGAATTACAGTGTATATAAGCCAAACAATATGGTTACAATATGCCAACAGTCAAACAGCAAATCCATAGCCTGCAAAGTTGTTTGACATTCAGAAATTAATCAAAGTTTGAAAAAAAACTATTTCCTCTGACTTGCTAAAAGTAACTTCCTTTACTGCCCCAAAACCCATCCCATGCATTATCTCAGTGTTAAGCATGTTTCAAATTGTAAACTGGGAGAAAAAATTAAAATGGCATCTGGGGAAGTAAGTTTTGAACATTAGCAGCACAGAAATTAAAGCACAGCAATTTTTATTAATATATTACAATCAATCCAAAAATTAAAAAAATTCATGCTTTTAGACCTTTATGTTCCAGTTTTTCTTGCTCTAACAAAATATATTAAAAGATTAAAGTGCCTAAACATGTTTCAAGTTTCCTTGCTAAATGGATTTACAGTTATCTTCATGTCTTCCCATTTAGAAGGATCAATCCTGAATTTTGTCTCACCCCAAACTGCTAATGAAATCAACTGGAAGTTTGGAGTGCAGAATACAAGAGTAAGCTGCCTCCACCACCATACTCCCTTATTTTAAAAGAGGGAAATAAAAGTTGTAGGCTGCAGTATATCAATTTTAAGAGGCTTTTAAAAGAGAAAGTATCAGCGACTGAAAGGCAGCCTAGATCATCTATGGAGGACAACACATACCAGTCTAATCAAAAGCATAAAGAATATAGAATAAGGCATCTCTGCAAAGAAAAAGAAAATGTGGAAGTATATTAATATAGAAACATCTACTATTTTAAAAATAAGTCTTTGCCAAGACAAAACTATTTTAATTCCATTCTGAATTCAATTGTATAAACTTTAAACAAACTCACTGTGAAAGAGAAAGACACATTTTCAAGTTTTGCCTCTGTACAGAGTCCTATATGTGATCTTATGTAATGATTTTTTTTCTATCAGTCATAAAATGTGTTGAAGTGGCACACTTTGCAAACCATTAGTAATTTATTCCCTCGAAACCTATGTTAGTTCTGCAAACAACATGCATAACAGGCAACTGGCCTACCATCCACTTTTGGATATGCCCCCATTTTCTATCGTACGAATGATGCAAAAGCTACAAAATGTTTAGAAAGAAAAATTATAATATAGAACAGGCATCATATAAATTACTGTATGCTGTACCATTTAAAATTCATGGTCACATGTAATTATCTATAAAATGACATCTTACAGAACACAATTAAAATAATTAAAGCCAAATACCAAAAAGGGTCATTTAAAAAATTCTGCCTTGATTTCTAATTCACTCCATACCATCACATCAAATTGGTACATTCTCACAGGACTACAAAAGAACTTAAGAGGTTTTGCCAGCTTTAACTCAATCATATTTCAAGTGAATGTCATTTTTATTATTATAAGTTACAAAATATCAGAAGAGCCTACAGAACTGACTAGTATGATTATTGTTTAACTTAACAGATAGACAGAAAGGAATGAAATCCTGATTTCATTGCAGTCAAAGGGAAAACTCCAATTCACTTAATTGATGCCAAGATCCATACAATCCAAAAAAGTATGTTAAGAGAAAAGGCAATTTTCTGTACACATTTAACCAGTATATGTATTAGTTTTAATTAATGTTCCCATGACGCCCATTGTTTTTCACTTTTTCATTTTGAATATGTAATATATATATATATGCTTAATAAATAAAACCGCACAGCTTTTCAAGTAACTGCTTAATCTTATGTCCAAATGGTCTTGTATAGACCACTTAGATGGCTACCATAGTCGCAGATTTTTTTTCTTTCCATGTTTAAACAAAACACCTTCCACTTAGGGGGTGGGAAAACACACACACAAAAGTGTGGTTTATTTTTACAAGTAACAATTAAGAATATTATAAATAAGATTAAAGAAAAAATATTTTCGCTCTACATTTCAGTTTGTTTACTTTGTACATTAGACAGCATTTTGGGTGCAGTCACTCAGATACTGTTGCTTACGTGATGGGTTTTCCACCACAATAGTAAAGAAAGACATCATCTTAAATACAAGAAAACATCCTTGTAAAACAATATAAACTGTCAGCTAACACAGGTAGATTTAGTACTTTAATTTTTTAATTCATTTTTAAAAATTGGATTTCAAGTTGAAGATGTTCCTTTAATGAACGGATTAAAATAGCACAGTTGTATATTCAGAATTTTTGCATGTTGCTGTTATGCTGTGTACAGCTTACTGTAAATAAAATACAAAGTTAAAAGGACCATAGCCCATTTTCAAAAGGAAATATTTAGATCAGTCTATGTTTTTGGCACTTTTATTCTTAAGTAATTTATTTATGGCATTTGTTAAAGTTGTATTAGACAAAATTGCTGTTTATTACAAAACCTTTCAACAATGGGAGTCCCATGCCAAATTAGAAAAGACGCAAGTTTTAAAAGGTATTTTTGCAGTCATATGGTAAGCAAAAGAGTGTTAATTATATTTAAATAGTTGATCCCCTTTTGGCTTTCTTTTTTTGTTATTAAGTTTAAAATAAACATTTTCACATGACCACTTGCATGCAGTGCTAGCCATTCATGTGCAGATAAGACCAGAGCAAGTTACTCATTTGAATTCCTACACTACTCTGGAAAAAGCTATATAATGACAGCACTATGCAGGAAATGCTGATGTATGCCATCCTGGAAAACAAAATAACTGTTCTTAAGAAACACAATACAAGGCAATTCATTAAGTAGTAATAAATAAAGCATAGCAGAATCTACATTACCTCTTTCTGTTGTCGTTCCAATTCTCTCATACGTATATCTCTTGCTTCTGCTCGGGCAGCCCGTTTGGCTGCAAGTCTTGCTTCTGCCTATAAGTTAATGGAAAGGCAAGAAAGTTCAAGTTTTTTAACGACTTAATTTTGTAAACTGCTTTTGAATACCTGATTCAATCATTTCTTTATTAAAACAGATCCTGATTCTAATGAACAGCTTGTATGTATTAAAAAAAACTGACAGCAAGCAGCAGTTCTAAGGGCAAGAACAAAGCCACAAAAACGAATATATATCAGAATTTTTAAAGATACCACTGCCAGGCAAAAGAGTTACAACTGAAAGGAAGTGTTGATCAAGGCCCTAAACCTACAAACACTAACAAAGAGTTTAATTTTACACACATCAATAGTTCTACTGCCTTCAGTAAGACCGTTCACATGCATAATGTTGAGCACATATGCATTTGCACAACCACAGGTGCAAGTTATAAATGTTTCGAGTTAAACTTTAAAGTAGTAACAAACACAATTCAAAGACCTTACAACAAATGCATTCCATAGGCCAAAGTTCAAATCTCATTTGGAAGCGTTTATAAAAATAACCTTAACCACTAGGAGGAAATTACCAAAGTCAACAATTATTAAAAGAAAAATGCACAATTCTTGGAAGAAAAGGTACAATATGAGTGTCCCTTCTAGAGCCCTAAATTAAATTCCCTCCCCTCCCCGCTTTTTTTTTTTTTTTAAATCATTTTCACCTTTATGGATACCATGTTCATTGTAGCCCACAGATGAGGAATAGGATCTTTTTCAGACACTTAGTACCTTAACATCTTTAAACCATGATTTCAATAACTTGGTCATAGGTTAAGGGTCTACTTCAGGAGTGGGTGGGTGAGGTTCTATGGCCTACATTGTGCAGGATGTCAGACTAGATGATCATAATGGTCCTTTCTGACTTTAAAGTCTCTGAGCCTATATTACTTAGGTATGCAATCAACTGAATGGATGTGTTCTGATAGTCTCAGATGGTTGAACACCCATAAAGGCATAACAATAGTATGCATGCTTAAATCCATTCACTTGAATTTTATTTGCTGTAATCTAGTTACTTCACTGAGTTTATACTTCATCATATGATATTTATACTGGCCAGAGCTGCCATTGCCGACGGGTTGCCTCCAGTTCCTGGCCCCGGCTCCTGCCAGCAGCGGCGGCTCCGGGTGGGCCAACCCGACTCGCCCTCTTGACGGTCATGGGGCCGGCTCTGTCCTGCCAGCAGTGGGGCGGCTCTGGGCAGGCCGGGGCGATGTAACCTGCTCCACTCCGCTTCCCTCCTGCCATCCAGCAAAGGGGCGGGGGCAGCAGGGGCCATCAGCCCCACGCTGCCCCTGTGGACGGGATCCAGCCCCAGGGCCGGGAACCGGAGGCCACCCGCTGGCTGATGCCGGCACAGGCCCCGGCCAGCAGGGCATCTGGTCTGGCCCCGCCCCCTTTTGGCCCCGCCCCCAGCACCTGTGTGGTGGGCGGGGCTGGCACAGGGGCCAGCAAAGGTTGCCGACCTCTGCTCTACATATACACAGAACAAAATAAAATTAAAACATGATAAAGCATAAAATAACCTGCTCTATCCTTATACTGATTTTCATTCATCCATAGACTACAAGGTAAAACCAAACAAAAACAACAAAAATAGCCAAACTTTTCCTGAAAAGTGTTGAGATCAACAGGAGGAACTAGTAGTGAATCCGAAGATGGAAGACAATTTGGGTGAAAGTGACTGTGAAATAATAGCTTTCCATTATTCTAAGAAAAGGAAGAAGTGACAGCCACAGAATAAGGACAATGGACTTCAAAAAACGCAGACTGGTGAACTCAGAGACCTCGGAGATAGGGTCCCCTAGGAAGAAAAATCTAAGGGAAAAAGAAGTTCAGAAGAAGCTAGCAGTTTCTCATGGAGAGAATATTAAAGACATAACTGAAAACTATTCCAATCCAAAGAAAAGCTAGGAAGAAGTCAACATGGCTCCATCAGGAGCTCTTAATGACTTGAAAATCAAAAAGGAATCCTACAAAAAAGTGTAAACATGGACAAAATGCTAACGAGGAGTACAAAAGAATATTACAATCACGTAGGGACAAAATCAGAAAGTCTAAGGAATAAAATGAGTGACACCTAGCAAAGGACAGAGAGGCAATCAGAAGAGATTCTTTAAATACATTAGGAGCAAGAAAAAGACAAAGGAAAGCATAGGTCCTATATTTAGTGGGGAAGGAGAGCTAATTGCTGCTTACATCAAGAAAGTTGAGGTATTTAATGACTATTTTGCTAGCTTTCAAGAATAGTGAACAGATACTCAATATCATTAATATTAAACAGCAAGGAAGAAACACAGGCCAGAATAGGGAAAATATGTTAAAAAAGAATACTCATAAGTTGAATGTATTCAAGACAGCATGGCCTGATGAAATGCTTGCTAAGATACTTAAGAAGTTAGCTGAAGGACTCACAACTATTGGCAATTATTTTTGAAAGCTCATGGAGAACAGATGAGGATGGAAGGAGGGAAAACATTTTTTAAAAGAGGAACAAAATGGATCCAAGTAGTTACAGACCAGTCAACCTAACTTTGATACCTGGAAAGATACTGGAAAAAATTATTAAACAATCCATTTGTAAACACCCTAGCAAATGTAGGGTTATAAAAGAAGAGTCAGCAAAACAGAGCTTTGATTTTCATGCCAAACCAACCTAATTTCCTTCTTTGACAAGATTACTGGCATAGTGAATGGGGGGTGGGGGCGGGGGAGTCGTAGACATTTATATCCCTGCAAGCCATATATATTTCAACTGAAAAGATGTGCTCTGAGTCTTCTTTCTAAATCCCTCTGCTTATAGATTGTGATACCGGAAGGTGCATGTAAACCATTTTCATGACAACAAATTGCAACATCCAATTATGTCTTCACTACAGTATCCATAAGACAGAAATTGGCCTGTGAAAGTGGAAGCTCCAGTGTCACCCAAAATACCAGATTCAATCTAATAGTCCATCGAATCTAGGGCCCCTAGAACTTGGCATTTAATTTGCCCTCTACACCAATAGTGCTCACTACCTCAAGTTGGCAATGGACAGAGAGTGCAGAACCTCACCACCAAAACCACAAGACAAATTAAGAGACAAGAGAATCTTCTTTAGCTATTTGCCAAGTGGGACCAGTTTTTTGACATTTGGGGCCAGATTGCTAAAAGTAGTCAGCTCTCTCATCTAGGTACCTAAACAAGACTAAATATATTTTGATTTTTGTAAAACTTTTCACAAATTTCCACATGACATTCTCATAAGCAAGCCAGGAAAGGCAATCTAGATAAAATTAATAAGACGAGTGCACAATTGGGTGAAAGATTGTACTCAAACAGTAATCATCAATGATTTACCATCAAACTGAGGAATATGCAGTGGGATCCCACAATGGTTAGTCCTGGATCCAGTATTTTCATTAATGACTTGGAAAATGGAGTGGAGTGTGTGCTTGTAATATTTGCAGATGACACCAAGCTGGGGGGGGGGGGGGGGGGGGGAAGAGTGATCAAACAAAAAATACCTCCAACTTGGAATGTCTTGAGGAAAGACTGTCTATGGCGGAACCAGACAACAGTCTTTAAACACATTAATAACAGCTGTTATAAAGAGGATGGAGACCAATTGCATGCACTTCATATTCACTTAAGGTAGAACAAGAAGTAATGGGTTTAATCTGCAGCATAAGAGATTTAGGTTAGATAATAGGAAAAGCTTTCTAACTATAAGGGTGATTAAGCTCAAGGGTGGTGGTAGAATCCCCATCATTGGATGTTTTTAACAACAGGTTGGACAAAAGCCTGTCAGGGATGGTTTAAGTTTACCTAGTCCTAACCCAAAAGGGGGCTGGACTTAATCCTTTCTTGCGGTCTCTTCAAGCCCCACACTTCTGTGACTCTTAGGGAGCACATGCACCATGTGGAAATTGTGGCCAAAACTCCAAACTCAAGCACTTGCACACTGTTAGTGCAATGTGTATATGAATAATCATTTAAAAGAAAAGCCTGGTTCAACTCTAATTTCAGAGGTGTGAGAGGGAGGAGAGATCCTTTCCCTACATAATGCCCCCAGAGTGAGGGTAATGGGTAACCAAGGGGGTTTGCTAAGTGCTAGGAGCCTTGCTGGCTTGGCTCTTTTTACCCCTCCTCCCAAAGAGGTTGCCTTCTCCTGGGATTCCTAATCAGTTTCTTGCTGCTGCTTTGATAGTACCACAGCCATTTAGAATATTCATGTTCAGTTATTTTAGCATGCAGACAACATTCTGCTGCCAACAAAAGTGACAGAGGGGAAATGGCCATTTTAAAGAAGTCTCTCAAACCTGAATAGAATTTCACAAGACCAATAAAAAGGCATTTTTCTGGTCTCAAAGCTTTCTGACAAATTTCAAAGGCCTGCTGTAAACAATGAAGGTATCAGAACTTTTCTTAAAAAGGTCACCAAAATAAAGTTTTGTAGTGGAAAATGTTGGACAACCTAAATACAGGGATCACTGCAAGTTCCCTCTATAATGCTCATTCACTACTCTACAAGTTTCAATGCATTAGGTTATGTCAGCTCTTTCATAGCTCAATATTTGATAGTGAGGAACTGCTGTTATGTTTTCAAAGATATGATTAATTTAAACTATGTATTTGACAATTGTTATAAAAGTGCAAGTATTTAAATACTCTATGTGCAACTACTTATTTTTGCCACTTCAAGAACCATGCATTCAATGGCTTTAATGTTGATGGCTACATTCTGGAACAAACAATTTTCATTTATACTTTATATAATAATTTAATATTTACAGACCTCTCTGGCAATGTTATTCAAAGCTTCATCTTCTGCAGAGAATCTATCCTTTACTGGAGTTCTCTTCCTTCCCGATCCAGGCGTCCCCATTTTTATTCTCTAGTTTCTAGATTTCTTTTGCAAGAATGAACAGGTCAGAATTCAACTTTCAGATCTGAAATAAAAAGCAAATATAATCAGGTTTATTCTTTGATGCTTTATATGTATACACTCAGCACTTAAGAAGTCTACTCCCCATGATATGATTTCTCTGGCACATTTTTTTTTCTGAGGGAGGAAAAAAAATAGGGGAATTCCACCAAAAAGTCACCATATGTCTGCAGAATCTTAACTTTCAGTTTAGAAAAACATCTTGTCCTTAAGGTTGTAGTGACTACATTCTACCTGAAATTCAATTGATTTCTTAAGTCTGCAGGAAGCTCCAATACCTTTACTGATGCACATAGCTTTGCCAAACAGCAGCCTATCGTTGTCAGTATCCTATCCCTTTTCACTACTGCTATTCAGAACCCCATAGGAAGTATTTAAGCTCACACAAATGCTAATTTCATTCTGCCACTGCCAGGAAGAGTCATAAGCAACAATAGATCCAAGTACTGAATCTATTTGCTGAGGAAAGGCTCCCCACAAAATGGTAGTGAAAGGGTTAAGGGCTAAAATAGACAAAACAGACCCTTCCACAACAGTCTAAAAGTAGGTTAGTAGCCTTCATTACAATCTGCCGACTGAAGGGTAACACACATTACAGCAGCAACCATGAGTTCAATGAGAAAGAGAATGTTGCTTTTCTTGAGCAACCAGAGCATAGTTTTTGTTTGTTTGTGTGTTTGGTTTTGGGAGAGAGGGATATTATAGGGAAGAAACCTCAGACACCCAATATTTATTTATACTTTTTTTGGTCAAAAAGTTTGCTCTGAAGCAGGAGAAATGTTATATGTCAGTAAATTTTAAATGCCAAGTAATTACAAAATGTTTAGTTGTAAGGTCCTTTACTAAAGGGTATCTTATTGGAATTGCTGGGGTGACCTTAAGTTAAAAGTTAAAGCTATCTATCATACAATCCTTATAATAGGGACATATAAAAATGACATGGACCTTGTTCTAGAGGTAGAGCCTTACATTTCTTAGCCACTTTCATTTATTAGTTGCAGGATTAGAGAAGAAACTTTCAATTTACTTTTTGTTGTATGGTACTGTATATAGCATAAATAGTATCTTCTACCTATAGCATTCACTATCACTACAGAACTTGCACAGAACATGAATCTTGTTTGAAAAATTCCTGTTGCTCGGATTTACCAAAATGATGAGAAAGATGTAATGTAGTTTTTCTTTTATGCTCTGATGCATTTAGAATTCAGAACACCTGAGTCATGATTATATTATATATACAGCATTTATTACAAGCATTATTTGGCTGACTGGCAAAGATATTCCTCCTTCAAAGCTCGTATGTTCAGGTTTTAAACAGGGTGGCCCAGGAGGGGTCAATCTGTTAAAATAAAGACTATAAGTGTGAGGAAAGCAAATACCACAAGGTGCTCCTCTCAACCAACAGAATCCTTATCTGTAGTAACCCAACATGCTTTACTTTTCTGTCCCATTTATTCCTTGCCCTGAAATCCTTCTGCAGTTTTAATAAAAACAAAATCAGAAAGAAAAACCTCTATCTATTAAAATGTTTTCAAATGTTTAGTACCCTCCCACACATACATTCTATTTCCGCAATGTTTCCATAAAACCTTGGCAGGGAGGGGAGACAACAGTTTGACAACAGAACTTTTAGTGCTACAATAGCAACATTCACACTCAAGGTTTCTCAGATGAGCAGTACAAAACAGATACTAGTAGCACACTGATTATATAGATCAAGGTAGCACCACACAAAGCTTTTAACATTAGAACATAATTTGCTGAGAGGAGAGTTTGCCAAGACACCATGGCATTTTCTTAGTCCAGTAACAGAGTCTTATCAACTAACTACCCATCAAAGATGCATAAATTTTAAGACCAGAGGAACGATTATGATCATCTAGTCTTATCTCCTATACTAATGTTTTTCGAACTGTTTTCCTCATGACCCAGTTGGAAAAGTAATTTATGCCCACAATCCAACAATTACATCTTTCAGCAATACACTCCAGCCTTTCAGCAGCAGCAGGGGGTGTCACGACCCAGTACTGGGTCCCAACCCGTGGTGTGAAAATCACTGTCCTATACAACAGCCATGACAAAAATTTCACTAAGTGCAAAATTTCACTGCATTAGGCCCATAACTTTTTGATGCACTAAAGCATCCGTCTTTTTGCCATTCAATCATGATTCAAAAATGTCAAGAGCCCACTACATCCCTAAGTAGTTTCAATGGTTAATTACCTCCATGTATGCCTTGAACATCATCCTCCTGCAACAAGTTGCTGCTATGTCTTTGTCTACTAAAAAGCCCTCTTGCATCATAAATCTTCTCCCTAGGTACCTGCTCTGTGATCAAATCCACTCTCTTTTGGTTCAACTGAACAGAATGATCTTCTTTAGTCAATAACTGTATGCAAGTTTTCCAGATCTCAAGTTGCTGTAGGTTTTTTCTGAATTCTTTCCAATTGTCAATACCCTTTTTAAAGTGTTGACAACAGAACTGAACCAAGTATTGCCACACTGACCTCACCAGTACCATATTTAGTGATAATAGCATCTCCCTGCTTCTGTGATATTCCCCTTACTTATAAATCCAAGGATCACATTTGCTATCTTAATGCTCTCACCGCACAGGGAGCTCATGTTCAGTTGAGTATCCAGAACCATGTGGCCCACAAAGTTTCTTCCTGAGTCACTGCTTTCAAATATATAGTCCTTCAATCCTGTAAGTGTTACCTACATTCTTTGCTGCCAGATGAATCCAATTATACATGTCATTTGTTGCATTATCCAGCCTGGAACAAGATGCAATATGCTCATAGTGGTAGATCTGTTGCCTTAATAAAACTTTATGTGCACAGATTAAAACTTGCCCAGTGCCTGGCGTTTAAGAAGGGTATGGGAATCACAATACCTCAACAATATTGGTCAGAAGGTGTTGAGACTACAAAGGTGCTAAACACAGAACTTCTGACCAAATAAGATGGCATGTGCCATGAGTGATTTTAAAAAACTCAACCTGGAAAACTGTCTTAAAAATATTCACAGCCCACCACATGAAATTCAAACTCCCATTCTAAACTGTAGTTATTGACTGGCTAGTTAGTACTCCAATATCACCCTCAGCTGACAGCATTAACTATACTAGCAAGACCAGTTACCTTACAGCTGCACCAGGGAATGAATATGTTGGCATATTGACAGAAGCAGTGATGTATTCTTGTGCCGAGAGGTGCAATGGTAATTGGTGCCTTAAATTACTGGTACCTAGATGGCCACTACCATAACAGACAAGATGCAGAAGTTCACTTCACACTGGGACATCCTTTAAAGTCTAAGAGCACAAATACTGTGAGAGAGACTTATAGACACCGATACTCCATAAGGTGCTAATACAGTAGCAGATCATAATTTGTATTTTACTGAAGGCTCCTAGATTTATTCCTGAAGTTCTGCTGTTTACGCCATTCAAGCCAAAATATATCATAGCATTATTTGAGACATCTCTGATTTGAGGAGAGATGCAGGAAAAGAAAATAGCTGGACTTTCAAGAATCAGTGCTGTAAAGTAGTTAAATATGCTGGAAATACAGAAGAACAAAACTGTCAAGTACTAAAAATGCCTAGGAACACTAAATGCAACACCAGACTTAGTCCAAGACAACTAGCTTGTGTATTAAATTATGTCTAGGCACTAAATCTTGGAATAGACACCTGGGAAACAAATAAATGCACATTCTGAAAAACCAAACTACATATAAAATTCTTCTCTAGAATTACATTCTTACAGCAAAGTGAGATCTACTACAAGATCAGATTTTAGTTTCATAAGCGAATAGCATTACAACATCTTTTTATACACACATTTTAAAAATAATTAATTTGCTGTAATGATATAAGAGAAAAATTTATTCATTGAAGATATATATTGCTACCATAGACTCAGGCTTTATTTTATAAATAATGAAAAACAAAAACAGAAACCCACAAACAAAACCATGGTAAAAACTCACTTTCTGAAACAGTGACTACACGATGGTACCTAATAGAAATAAACATTAAAAGCCTCAACACTGATAACTGAAGTACCCAACGGGTATTTAAATGCTATCAAGTTCGTAAAGTAGTTCATTCTGTAAAATGGCACTTATCAAAACCCCAAAAATCTATCATTCTCTGTTTCAAAAGAAAGCTAAAGTAACTAAACAAATACAAGTTATACTATTAACAAATACATTAATTTCATTTATATTGTGCACCCTCACACATTGGGACTATTTCATTAGTTATGTAGTGTATTCTTAATATACAAGAACAAAAACCAAGTTATTTCAAATGTGCCTGTCATGCAGTAACTAGGCACCATTAATATGCAACATTTTATAACTCTGCCGGCACATGATTACCTTTTTCTTTTTCTTTTTACAAAGAACTTACCTAGAGACTAACTATCCATTACATACATTTACATTAATCTGTTACCTAGTTGCAAGAGATTTTCTATACGTTTCAGTAAATATAACAGAGGTATGAACTCCATTCTTTACAAGACATTTAAAACATAATTTTGTAACCACTAAGCAGACAACTCTTCAAATTAATCAACTAGATTATTTTCACTGAACACATAATTCTCTGATTTCCTGCACTTGGCAACAGAAACCAAAGCCTAAACTGTGACACTACTATTTATCAACACATTGAACCAATCACAAATATTTACTACAAGTGTCAACCACAATATGCAGCCTCCTTTTTCTTTTTCTCCTCCTCTACATGCTCTACTTACAATAAATACCTGTTCAGCAATGTCTCATACCAAATTACAAGTTCCTCAAGGAGGCTCTGTATAGTAACCTTCAGACAAGTAATTGTGAGTTCTGTTTTTGCTGTTTATTTTTAAGACCTTTGTCAACCAAAATTCAATGACTCAGCTTCCTATCCAAATCATATTTTCCAAAATTCACACATTAAAACACTACGTCATCTTCTATATATTGGCTAGCAAGAGAATCAGGATGAAAATTAATTCCTTCCTTTAGAGCAATTCCACAGGTTGCTCTAGAGCTGGGCATTACCACTGACACACCTTTCACAGAACCTTCCTCAGTCCTCATATTTAACTACTCCCAGTTTCAGACAAAAACATTTGTCAGTGCTGGCACTACCAAAAAGCTTCTCTCAATTCCTGTTAATCCTGCAGATTCCTTCTGAAATGAAGAAACACTTATATGAGCCCCAAGTAATACTCTGCATTTCTATGGCACCTTTATCAGACCTGACACTATAGAACTAGCCCAGGAAGCAGATCAGCAGTATAATATATTGTTAGTATTGTTACTGCTGCTCCTTATGTGCAAGTTCAATTTTTAAATTTCTTATGCATTTACAAGCTTAGTAGACAGTTAAAAAAAAAAAGAAAGAATAAAAATAGTTAGGAAGTGATTTAATTTACCTCCTCATAAGAGAGTTAGAGATTTAAGGCAGTCTCCCAAAATGCTAGAAACTAAGCTCTTCTCTCAAAAAAATTACATCTATCCTATGCCCCCTTCAGCCCAACCAAGTGTTGCTAAAGGTCTATCCAAAATGATTGCTCTATCAGATTTGATGTGGAGATCTTTGACTATAGCCCTGTCCTCTCTCAAACGTTGAGAATCAGTGAAATACCTGAAATGCCAGCAATAACTCTCACTTCAACGAATGGGCTAACCACACCTCCGACCTATCATTTCAGGCTCTCTGCAAATTCAAGCAGACACTACTGCACCAGTTACACTGTGGTCGCATCCCATTTTTAGGGTTCTCCAGAACAGCTGAACACCTTTTTTTATGTGAACACAAGGACCCCAAAGAAGCCCTCAGAGAACTTCGTACCCACCCTAGAGGAGCAAACGCAACACTTTGGGGAAACCATCAGCCGCGACCTGTGGCTAAAGGGTGCTGAAATATTCCCCTGAGAGGTGCTGTACAGAGGGAGGCTGTGCTCAGTTTATTAGAGCGATCAATTGAATCCCAGCACCTCAACGCCCAAGGCAGGCATCCCATGGACAGGGCATGGCCACCTCCCACTGCACCTGCAAAACCTCCAGCGGGGACGCACCCGCCTAGCACTTGGGGCGCCCACCCATTGAACACCCTTAATGCCACGAGGCGCATCCGGTCTGCACATGCGCCCCCAGGCGCGCACACACACCGAGGACTGCAGGGGGCAATGGGCGCTATTTCAGTATTTGCCCGTTTTCCGCCCTCTCGGGTCGCCACTTAGGCGGAGTCAGGCTCCGAGTCCCCTACCTGTGGGCCAGCCCACTGCACGTCTCCAGCGCCAGGAGAGGAAACGACCGGGGGCCGCCTCGCGGGCCCCGGCTCCCACGCAGGAGAAGCGGGAGGTCCGGAGTCCGCAGCGAGGAGCCGCCCCGAGCCAGCGCGGTGCTGCCGGGCGGGGCAGCCCAGGCCAGGAGCAGCTCTTCCCGTGCCGGAGACAAGAGACAGCGGCGGTGCGCGGGCCCCCGCGCCGGCGGTTACAGCCACATCGCGAGGCCGCAGGGAGGGGGAGGAGGGGAGCGGTTATTTTCAAACCGGTCTCAAGGTTCCACGGGCGGCGGTTACAGGAGGGCGCCAGCGGTAGAGCGGTGAAACCCGGCGCTACACGCAACCGCAGCTGGGAAGCAATTCTTCCACCGCGCCTGCGCGCGCCGCCCTCCACGCCCTATGAGTCACAGGGGCGGGGTGGTGTGGCCGCGCGCACGCGCACAAATCGCTGCGCGGAGGGGGGCGCGGTGGGCGTGGTCTCTGTTGTGTGTTTGTTTGTTTGTTTTGCAGCTGCTGCAGGCAGCGTTCTGGGCAGGGCTGTTTTGTCGGCTCTGAGTCGTTCCTTCTTCCTATTAAGTTAGTAAGAAGTTGGGTGTAGTGGGGTAGCTTCTCACCCGGCCGGTGTGCTCGGGCTGGCTGTGGAGGAGGCTGTTGGCAGCCTGCATCTCTTTCGCCCTTTTGGCAAAGGTTCTGGTATGGTGGGGGAGCAGTGAGCGTGGTGCAATTAAATGCAGCGTTTGGGGGCCAAGGGCTCCTTCCAGAGCTACACTTGTTATGCAAGAGGTGCTAGCACATTTTCTTTTTACTTTCGTAAGTGACGAGGCAACATGTTCAGAAGTTTGTGGTATCCCACTGCCTTTTTGCTTGGAATTCCCACAACTTTGTCCCTGTCTAGTGAGCCACCTTTAAGTTATCTCAAGCATTACAGGCAGTGTTTAAACACAACGCGCAATTAAGCATGGCCATCCAGCAGTTTTTTTACTGAAAAAAAAATTGCTAAGTCTATAATGCTGTCTGCTACTTCAGTGGCAATGGGAGACAGGCTTTACAGACTCATAGGCCGTTCTCTGTACAGTAATTCAGCCTTTTCATGGCTGAGGTTCAAACATGATCTTTCATTTGCTGGCTTCTGCTTCCACCTATCAATAATACTGTATTAAGAATTGGTATTGGTGTATGTCACACCACTGCAGAATGTTTGCATATGATACTGTGTATTGCTTCTCAGAAAAGTAAACAATTGCCCCTTTCAAACCACAAAAATGCATGTCTGCTCTCAAGTGGACACACTTTTGACTGCATCATTAACGAAAAATGTACTGCCTATGATATGAAGAGGACAAAGTTACGCAAATCCCAATACTTCATCATAAAAAAATGTACAAACACAAATGAAAACTTTTTTTATACATCTAGCAGCATGTCACCAGAGAAACATCCCACACAGATCTAGAAGATTTCACATGTTCGGAGGATTCCAGCCAGCCAGCCAGCTTAAAAGACCTAGGAAGATCTCGTATTACAGAGGTTATTATAGAAGGTAGAAGGTTGCCCCAAACCAAAATGCTCCTAATATTTTTATATGAAGACTCTGACTAAACAATCATAAATTCCAAAAAAATCAGTAGGTGAATCTTTCAACAGCTGTCAACTTGAAATAAGAAATTGCTTACCATTTTCAAGGCCAGTCACTTTCTCTCTTGCTTTTACTCTTTGTGGTGCAGGAGAGCCTTTTCTCTTATGCATCAACATTTTTGCTTCATCCAGTGATGATACCATCTACTACTACTACTATCATCATTTGCTACAGAAATTAACATGATATTACAAATAAAACATGATGATTGCACTGCATGATCAAGTGAGGAGAGAGAGTTGGATGGAATCAGGCCATTTGTTCCTTAAACCTGAATATCTTTAATTATCAAAGAAAAAAGTATGAAAACACTAGTGAAACTTCTAAGGAGACAACAGAGTCCTGTGGCACTTTTAAAGACTAACAGATTTATTTATCGCATGAGCTTTCATGGGAGAAAATCCCACTTCGTCAGACGCTTTGAAGATCTTCAAAGCGTCTGACGAAGTGGGATTTTCTCCCACGAAAGCTCATGCGATAAATAAATCTGTTAGTCTTTAAAAGTGCCACAGGACTCTGTTGTCTTTCTACAATAGACTAACACAGCTACCCCTTTGGAACTTCTAAGGAGGTTACTCTTCAATTATGTGTGAAAATTGTCTCCCAGATAACTTAGACATTTTCATTGTGAGCTCATAACCAATTAAGGTCTTGTCTACACTAAACATTTTTTTTCTTGAAATCTGCTATGGTAACTAGATACCATTGGTTCATCTCCACTGGAGAGCATTTGAATTTAGACTGACTGCCAGCTGCTATTCATGTTTTGAACCATCACATCATCTAGACTTGTTCTGAACAGCATTTGATAACACAATAGTGGCTTATCAACACTAGTGCTCTCATTTGCTACTGACAGTGGGGAAATTTTAAGGTAAAAATTAAAATGTAGAAACAGCTAAAAAATGAACTTGGAACAAAAACATCCATGTGCACTTCTACCACTACATGTATATGAAGGGCTTAAGTTGTGACCTTAGGAACTGTCTCTGGGAGGAATCTATATTGAACTGCTTTGTTCTGTTTAAGCATTTAAAGGGTGAAAACTGCACACATTGTGAAACATCTCCTGTATGAATCTTGTAAATTGATTAGTGGAAACTATGGCTTTGTGTCTGCTTCATGCAATAAGTTCTGATCTCATCTATACAATTTTAAAGAGACTTTCAGACTGAAGCAATCTTGAATAGAGAGAGCATACAAAGATATATATTTGCCTGGGATATGTTTGCTATTAATCAGAATACTTGGTTTAGAATGAGGACTCTCTGTCCCCCTTGCATTTCTGTTCTTGAAGGGACAATGTAGCTCTGTGTTCTGATGTTACAATGCATTGATAAAAAAGTTACTGTGATGTCACACCTTCAGCATTATTGGCTAAATTCATCCCTGATGTAACTCCGTTCATTGCTCCTTTTGTGTCCTCCCACTCTTGTCTCTGCCTTCTTTTTCCACTATACATGAAACAAACTTAAAATTCAGTCTGTTTCTCTTCATTTTAACTCTTGTAAAGACTTTGTCCATCAGACCCACAAACACTAATCCACATCAAATGCCTTCTTAAACAACATTATGCAAAACACGGGAAGCAGTGAGGAATGGGGAATAGAAAAATACAGAGTTTGCGCTCTCTTTCCTGGGTCCTCCTTGATCCGTACCATCTTTTACACTGGAAGTTCTTTATGACAGATTATTTTAATAAAAATACGATCTGGTATAATATAGCATTCACACTGACCACCACGGAGGCGTATGTTGAAAATCTCTTATTATTTGTATAGTGACACGGGGAGGCCTAGTCATAGACCAAGACCCCATTGTGCTATTCGCTGTACAAACACAAACCAAAAAGACAGTCCTTCCCCAAAGAGCTTACTATGTCTGAGACAAGAGACAACAGATGCACACAGACAGGAAAATCAGGACAGATCATTCGGGGGTGTGAAGTAACTCTAGGAGGAGATTATACACAAGGTGAAAAGCTGTGATCAAGATATAGATATAACATAAAATTATGGCTCAAATACTGGAACAAGCATGTAGCTTGAAAACCCGGTCTTCATGGCATCACTCCACAGCTACCAATACATCTTCTGGCCTGCAGCAGCAGCACAGAAAATATCTGGTTGAACCAGATGCAGCCACTGGCTTCAAGCTTCTCCATAGTTTTTCTTCTGCCCTGGAATGCCATAGACATTCAAGGTATAAACCTCCTGCACAATTTTCCCAAATCCTTCCCACCCTTTTTATCAGTGGACCAGCACTAGTTTCAGAGGATAGGGGCCCTGTGTGCCACCAACAAGAGAGCAGGATATGATTCTAGGAAATAAAAAACCGTGACTAGGGCTATTTGAAATTTTTCTATTGAAACTTTGTGTTGATAGAAAATTTGGTTTTCAAATAAAACAAAAATATTTGTTATTTTACATGTTCAAAACATGTTACATGTTACAAACACAAAACACAAATATTTGTTATTTTGTTATTTTTATTGGAAAACCAAACCCATCAATTTTTGGCTAAAATTAAAAACATTTTTTTTGTTGGTTGCCCCAAATTTTCAGTTTTAAAATATGTAAAAGTCACCTTAGAGGATATGTTGGTTTCCCATTAAATATATGTCCAGATTACTCAACCTGAATGCTACATGTTGCTTCTTGCCGCTCATATGTGCTCTGTCTCCTTCTCACAATGCATATCTGGCATTAATTTACAGTAGATTCCCTGGAGGCAAGGTGGATACTTCATTTATATATTTGGGGTTAAATTACAGGAGGAAGGTTATAGTAAAATATTTTAATTTTAAATTTGTCAGGGATTGAACTGCATTTCCCCTGTGAGAAATATTAAAAGTTGAAAACTCCCAGCAGCCAAATCAGTTGCATCTTCCTAACGGTCTTGACCGTTCTTCACACCACAGCTATTGGTGCCCCTTCAAACAATATGGGACTGATTTTCTCATTATCAGTAAAGCCAACGGAAACTGTGAAAACTCAGCACACCTGAAAAATCAGGTCATTACAATGCAATGACACACTCCTACCAGGATTTATGTACATGTTTAAGCATGTGAGTAATTCAGTTGATTTCAACTGGACTACTCACATGCATCAAACTCCTTGCAGAACTGGGCACTTAGAAGGTAACATTTATTAATAGCTTACACAGGCCAAAGCCTAGGACAATAGCAGCATTGTCAACATGTATTTTAATACATCTTGTAACATTTGGTATTTTCTGACAGTCCCGGCTCTTGGAATTATGTGAAGATGACAATGGCAACTTTTGGGTTTTTTTGTAAATTAAGATGTTCCTAACCTTCATGCTTTCAGAGAATTTTTGGAAAACATGAACCTTAATGACTCAAACTCCAGAAGTTAAATAAAAAGACCAAAAAGTAGTTATTTTATGGTTTCATTATTTTTAATCCAGTCTCTTGATTTTGGGAGTCTGAACAACGATTTTTGAATACTTGGGATTGTCAATATTGTAACAGTAAACAAATGTCAACATTCAAAAGTCAAGAGAAAAAAGTTATAAGCATGATTATTCATAACACTTCTCCCCATTACATCTATATCTAAAGGTACTTTCAACTTATGATACATTTATCTATGAATTTTACCTACTGAATATATGTTAACCTATGATAACTGTAAACAAAAAAATTATTTCAAAATTTGTTTACTTTATACAGTGCTGTGAAATGTGCATATTTGTTTTCACTGTTTAGGTGGGGCGTACACATAACTACAAGGAAAAGAAGAACTTTTTGAAAACTAGGAAAGTATCATTGTTATAACGAGATGTATTGGTAGAGGGACTCAAAAGCATGTATAGGTACCTGAAAATACTTTAAACTATTTTTAATTGACTAGTTTTCAAGTTGCCAGTTTCTCTTTAACTCAACTGTGTACTCAATTTTAGTGCCCTAGTACCAGATTACTTGGACATTGTAGACAGTGAATGTGTGTGTATATTTGAAGATGTATCTGGTCGTGGAATTCTCAACTCATAAACTGGACAGTTTAAAAGGTGTGAGCAAGTTTTTATGTTCCTCTGCTTAAGGTGTAGTTTTATTCTAAAGAATTACTTATTTAAATTTCATGTGAGGTTTCATACACATCTTCTCAACTATTTATGTATCAAATGTTTAGTCTGTAAGATGTTTTTTCTAAGTGTCAGCCATGTAAACAGAGTCTGAGTTTTGCAAAGTAAAGTGTATTGTTTCCATCTCATACATCATCAGCATTAATAATAGTTACGTAGGTCAAATTATGTTCTAAATTACATGCATGCATTACCATTGTCTTAAAATTATGGCTTCAGTGACAGATGTGCAACTCCATTGTCTTCATTGAGGTTGCATATATGTAACTGATTGAAACTTTCCGTAAACAAGTCTGATGGTGCAAGAAAAAGGATCTTATGGGTTTTTCATAGTTGTGTTGGCTCAAAGAATAAAAATCAGTAAAAATTTTGTCATACAAATCAGCAGATCTGATGATATATATATATATATATATATATATATATATTAGATTTTACTGTGTTTAAAGGATGATTCTATTCTGAAAAGTGGCTATGCAAACATGACACTTAGCAATCATGCTTTCTGTGTGAATCAGATCTGCTAACTTTAGTTATGATAATTTTTTAATGCTTTTTACTCTTATTAGCACTGCAGAACCAGTACAACTAAGAGAGAGTGAGCTGGATTATATTCACCGATGCACACTTGTTTGTCCACTTCCAATTACAAGACTATGTGATTATTTATACAACTCTGTTGATGGCAGAGAGTTGCATATCTGTCACTGAAGCCATCATTTTTAAACAAAGAGAATACACAGGTATAATTAGGACATATTTTCACCTGCAAATCTTTTATTACAGGTGTTGATATATGAAAAGGAAAGACCCCTTCTTGACTCTCAGACTTAATCTGATTTTTACAAGGCTGGCAGCTAGAAAAACAGTTTTTCACTTGTAAACAGAGCAAATCTGACATAACAATCATTCAGACACACTAAAGAGACTCTACAATACTGTTTTATCAGTTTTCAAAATAGAACTACACTTTGAGCCAGATCCTCATTTGTCATATATCAGCATAGCTTTATTATTTTGAATGTTGCTGTGTTGATTTAGAGAATCTAGAATCTGGAACTTTCAGTTAAGTAGGGTTGAGAGCAATATTTTTAGTCTTTGCTTCAGGTCAACCAAAAAGGTTAAATCGTCATTCATTTGAGGCATCTTTCAAAGTAGCAAAAATAATCCCTTCATAAGTATTTAAATAAGTAGAACATCCAAATCTTTTTCAAAACTGGCTTAGTGTCTAGTGACAAACAATGCTTTAAGCAATTATGATTATATGTTCTTTGGTTACTCCCCCTGAGAAGATGTCATAGTATTCCATTGACTAACCATTGCTGCTTTTCTTGTTTCAAAATGTGCTATAAATAATTTGAATTGGCAACTGATCAACATAAGCAAGATGAGGGCTGACTGTTCAAGTGGTTGTCTCATTTCCTGAAGTTGCCAGCTCCTGATGACATTTTTAGAACAACCATGCCTGCAGTTGTGTGTATCCTACTTTTGCATGAGGACATTTGGCTGGATTGATTCTAAAATATAGTCCCAACACAGCAACTTAAAAAACAAGCAATAATTTCTACTTTAAACAGAGAGCTCTGAGGGCAGATTGACTTAAACTATTAAGTGTGTGTATGTTACAGTATGGGTGCCATAACTGCATACTATTTAACTGTGCTCCCTTAATTTCTATTATTCTACTCCTAAATGTTTATGATAATAAATATCCATGTTTTCAGCATTTGAACTCAGATTAGGGACACAATATATAGGAGAGGGCGGATGGAGAGAATCAGTAGTTCACCAACTTTTGTAGATTTTCAGTGCTATGAGAAAGTGATATCTCCTCAGATATAAAAAGGGAAAACATAATTAGAGTTAAAAATACCAGCTGAAAGAAAATGGAAATGCTGTAAATAGCAGCTAGTTGCAAAAATAGCCACTTTAGAGATACAGCTGCTTGTATCTTCCAACTTTAAATGGCCAGTCCCCAGAAATCATGCTGGGAGAAAGTTCCTATATGAAGGGAAACACTAAAGCTGAGAGGATTAACAGGGACCAGATAGCTACAATGGAAGATGCTTTCTCTAAACTACTAATCAGCAGGTGATGTATTATTAGACTACATAAAAAGCTTTAGATACATTTTAGCTTTTCTTATGTACATTTCTTCTACTTGTTTTTCCTATTGTTTTGGAAAACTATTGTCACGTTAAATAAATGTTTGAGAGAAAATGTCCTTGCTGATATCCATTCTTTGGGCCAGATCCACAAAGGTACTTAGGTACTTAACCCCCAGACTTTGGCACCTAAGTCCCAGTTTAAGGCTCCACTCTGACCCATGAAACTCCTGCTTGGCTGTCACTGAACCTTATAGGAGTCTAAATCCCTTGGAATTACATTTTCAGAGTATAAGTTCCTGAGGTGCCTAAGTATATGTCTCCAGAATGTGTACTGCTACCTCTTTCTACATGTTCAAATGTGGCTGGAGGAGGAGTTGTTAGTGGCAGTATCTTCCTCTGCACAGTGTATAACTTTCAGACCAGTGGTAAGACACAATAATGTGGAAAATCCACTTTTAGTTCCTGTCTTGGGCATAGGGGGAGACAATATCTGAATCCATGTTTGTCAGACATGGGACATCCTTGTTTGTCAGGAATGTTGAAACCACTGAGCTATGGGGCCTCCCTCCATTTCTCCCTTCTAAAGCTGTTACATGCTGTGGAAATAATTAAATAGTGATTGAAGCAGGGGGACTGTACCCTGGATCTTTCACCTGTTGGGAGAATGATATTGCCATCAGGCTAGAGTCATTCTTAAACTTACTATCTGACCCAATTACTTTTGAATTATTTAGCCACAATTAAACAGTTTCAACAGATGAAACTCAGGGAACCTAACCTCACAACAGAATCTCTCTTTTCTCAGAGGTTAGAGCACTTTCTCAAGATGTGGGATTCTCTTTTCAAATTCTTTCCCCCCCTCTGAATGAGAGGTGAATTAAAGCTGGATCTCTCACTCTAACTACTGGGTTAAATTCCAAAGGGGTAGCCGTGTTAGTCTATTGTAGAAAGACAACAG